>CAJHQQ010002919.1:0-54491 GCA_905132885.1 Moricandia moricandioides
CGTGAGAGTGAAATATATAAGAGACCATCTATATGTTGTATACTAATGCATAAATATAATGATGGTGTTTCTGTTATTTTTATACTAATGAAGGCTTGTTAATAAATATTGTTACTAAGTTTATGGTGATGACACATCAACAAGACATTCATGTAACTAACACATGAAAGTAAATTTATTTATTAAAAATGTTTTTCAAATAATATGCAAGGGATGATGGTATTTCTATTATTTTCTAATAAATGAAGGCTTATTAGTAAATATTGTTACTAGGTTTATGGTAATGACACATCAATAAGAAATTCATGTAAATAACACATGAAAGTAAAATTATTTATTAAAAATGTTTTTCAAATAATATGCAAGGAATGATGGTGTTTCTGTTATTTTTCTAATAAATGAAGGCTTGTTAATAAATATTGTTACTAGGTTTATATTGATAACACATCAACAAGACATTCATGTAAATAACACATGAAAGTAAAATTATTATTTTTAAGATGTTTTTCGAATAATATGCAAGGGATAATGGTGTTTCTGTTATTTTTATAATAAATGGATGCTTATTAATAAATATTGTTACTAGGTTTATGGTGATGACACATCAACAAGAAATTCATGTAAATAATACATGAAAATAATTTTTAAAAAAAAATCAAAATAATATGTAAGGGATAACATCAAATATCGTTTGAAAAAAAGGTGTTTATGATTATTTTCGTCATCTTTGACCATATGCAAAGAAATTATCTTACATTAATTATATTTTCAGATAAAGATTGTCTCTTTAGATCATACTTCAGAGATGTGGGTGATTTGAAAACTGATTAGAATGATATCAGCTCATGTTCATCGCTCACACTATGCTCATGGAATGAGTTCACGAGATCATTCAACCAAGCTATCCTTGAATGAGCTCAACAGATTTTGTTTCCACACCGATCTTTTAATCACCAGTCTCAGCATCGCGATGATTTCATCATACCAATCACGTTATCACTTTGATTATGATCACAATGATATCGTCGTCACATCGATCACACCATCACAGTAATCGCGTCAACATAATGATCCCGTTTTCATATCTATTGTGCCATCACGTCGATCCCGTTGCTATCACAACCTTGTCACACATAGTTACTACAAAATCTTCATACAGACCCATTTATGAAATTTTACTTAACAGCTCGTCGATGACATTTTGTCTACAATGACTTGTCCATGATGGCTCGTCACTAACGACTCATCCACATAAGCTCATCCAGATGACTTTCCCATAACGGTGCATCCAAAACAAAGAATCCATCTATGGAAGAAAAATCTCAGAGGGAAACACGCCCACAACAGCCCGACCAAGTCAGCCCATCCACGACACCTCATTTATGACAGCCTAACCATGACTACTCGTTCATGACGACTTGTCTATGAAAAGGCATTATTGGAGTGCACATTCAAGGCAGAATGATTACTGTGATGTGTCTCATCTTAGGAATAGAGTTTCACAATGTTATAATGATTAACGTGATGTGTCTCATCTTAAGAATATAGATCCACAAATTTCAACTATAAAATTTCACGAGCAGAGACTCATTTTGAGAGATTGAAGTTCCTCGTCTATGACATGTTATCTTGAAATAAACATAAGTTCATCGACTCCAAACATCACGGTGAGTTATGATGTTAGTACCCGCATTAAAACCCTCCATAAATTAAGATTGAGTCATTTAATAAATGGATGTTGACAAGGAATAGTAAGTCGGTAAGGAAAAAGAAGTTGAAAGAAAAAAATCTTAAAGAGAAAAGGAAAAGTCTAAAAAGAAAACAAAAGAAGGCCAACTTCATTTTTTTTTATAAATAAGAACTCTTTAAGTCAATGAAAAAACACCAACAGTCATTTATAAACCTCATCAAATACTTTCTAATCTTCTCTATCTTTTAGAGATTACTTTATTTTTCTTGTAACAAACTACAACTGACTTGATCCATTGGTAAAGGGTACATATTCAATCTTTTATAAAATTAAGCTACGAACGATAAAACATCTTTTCTGTGTATTCACCAAGCTCGGACTTCAACCCGCAAGATTCTCTTAAGCCCAATGTTGAATTTCTGCTTTTATAAGTACGTGAATCCTGATTCAACACCAAAGATTGTTGTTTTTAAGGATTTTACCCACAAACTTGTATAGAACGTAAAGAAAAATATATGATAAAGGGTGAGAAACCCTAATACACATTGAATTGGATCAACCACTTAGAATGCTGCTAGGCGCAATGTATTTTTAAGGTTTCTTTCTCTATAAGCTAAACCAGTAATGCGTTATGCAAACCCAAAAATTTGAATTGTAGCTGATCCATAAAATTAAACCAAAACTCAATGGGTACATTAATGATCTGAAATTACTCCAAACAGAAGATTCAGATCTTAGAAAGGTTGTTTAACGACCCTGATTCTATTACCCAAGGAATTGGTTTAATTTAATTAATTATTTAACCAAACCATTATCCTTACCTATTTTTTTCGTAACGTGGAGATTGTGCATATCTATACCTAATTATTTAATCATGTGATCTCTTCTTTTCCTTGGAGCCGCCATGTTGAACGAGAGAAATATCACCATTGATGCACAACTCTCTCTCTAGTTGTTTCCTTTCTTCTCCATGCCTTCTTATGTTATGCTCCTCCATGTATTCCTACTCGTATTCATGTTATCATTGGAGGAGACGAGACGCACCGTTCACCACCAACCATCACCACCATAACCACTCTTCACCAGCCACCACTAGTCGAATATCACATGAGCCATTGCAGCTGTTGTCCATGGAGACTTAGGTTGCTCTTGTTGTTGTGTAGCGGATTAGAGATACTGATGATAGCCGAGCAGATTCAGATTCATAGCCTCATCACCACCGACCTGATGCGGAGAGTGTGTATCTCGTTAGGACCATTGTTTGTTCTTTGGGTACTTTAGGTACCGTGTTTGTTACGCGTTAAAAGTAAATTATATTTATTCAGAGTGTTATGATCGGTTCCATGAACTTCGGGTTTAACTTCCCATACCTCACTGAGTGACTCCCCTGTTGCTCATCCTTCTTTTCCCTCCTTTCAGGTGAGCATCACGAGTAGTCGGATATCTGGACGGTTTGGTGTCTTTGGGATCTTCGTATTTTATTTTGGTTTTATTCGACATTTCCATTTGTAATATTTCGGTTTTCTAAATCTGAAAATAATTTATCCGCTTTTATTTTTATTAAATGTTTCAATATTTTATTAGATATTTTTATAAATCGGTTTAATTTGGTATTTTTACATAAGTAACACGCCGTTCTCGAGAGAGGAGGAGACGGGTATTACAGGTTAATCCTGATAACCTCGTATCTGATAAGAACCCGTTTGAACCTGACCTAAAGATTAAGTTCAAGATTATGATTTATGTGTGTTTTCTATTTTTTAGTTATACTTTAATTATAAGCAATTTATGTTTGTATATATCACCATTATGTAACATTTGCAAGTAGTATAGAATTTGAACGGTAATATTTAGATTTTTTTAAAATTTCAGTTACCTCTGATTTTGTTTTGATTATTTTGTACATTTTTCAGGTAAATTTATGAGTTTGGATAAAATAACTATAAAACAAGGTGGTTTTGCAAAAGTAACTCAAAATTTTAACTCAAATGCAAAACTAACCCACCATATTTTTGGAACTTTCATTTGCCTTATTCACCCTAGATTTTCGAGTTATTCACGAAATGTCATTGCTTTTTTTTAAATAAGTCTTTTACTCTATCATCTCATCTTCACCAAATATTTACAATATTGTCATTGCCATCAATCTTCCAACTGCCATGAACAACCAATTTGAAGATGTTAATGGCAAAAAAACAATTTTTCTCTTACTATCTCATTTGTTGTGTACTCAAACCACATCTCTTTCACTTTCCTTAAAAATTCATCCAAAAAACCCAAGATTTTTATTCCAAACTTTGTAATCTTCATAGAGACGTCGAACCTCATGTATCTTGGTCATTAACGGATTGGTAGCTTGAGTATTGGAGTTTTGTGTGCTTGGAGAAGCTTAAACAAGTCATCTGAAGGTCCAAGGTATGAAATCGATATTGTTTTTCAGATCTGTTCGCGAAGAAGACTTCTAGAGAAGTATTCTGGTCAATGCATAAGTTAGTTTTGCAATTAACCTTTTGCGTGTTTTGAGTAGAAGACTTCCCTAGAAGTCTTCTATCTTTCCTTTGATTACAAAAAAAAACAAGAAGAACCAAGAAGACTTCTCTACAAGTCTTATCAGATAAACAGGTTGGTTTTGCAATTGACCAAAATTTGTCAGAAATTGACTTCTATAGAAGACTTCCCTAGAAGTCTTCTTTTCTATAACATGAAGTCTTATCAGCGTCGCCAGAAGTCTGCATGGGTTACTTTTGCAATTGAGAATTAATAGCAAAACATTAAATATTAAAGAGAAGACTTCTCGAGAAGTCTTCCGGCGGAAGACTACTTAAGAAGTCTTCTCAAGTTTTATTCCGGGTTTCTGGTCAAACATTTGGTAACGAGAGAAGACTTCTTAAGAAGTCTTCCGCCAGAAGACTTCTCGAGAAGTCTTCTCATTAATATTTAATGTTTTGCTATTAATTCTCAATTGCAAAAGTAACCCAGACAGACTTCTGGCGACGCTGAGAAGACTTCATGTTATAAAAAAGAAGACTTCCCTAGAAGTCGTACGCTATAAGACTTCTAAAGAAGTCTTCTACATAAGTCAAATTTTTGACAAATTTTTGTCAATTGCAAAGCCAACCTGTTTATCTGAGGAGACTTCTAGGGAAGTCTTCTCTGGGTTCCGAGAATTTTTCAAATTCAAAAGTAAACCAATATTTACAGAGGAAAACTTCTCAAGATGTTTTCTGTAGAGTAGACTTCCAGAGAAGTCTTCCTTCGTAAATTTGCAATTGCAAAAATGACCTAAACGGGAGACTTCTCTGGAAGTCTTCTCTAGGGATGACTTCCTTAGAAGTCTTCTACGTCAATCTTTATTAAACTTCAATTTTCTCAATATTGGGGCTCGTGAGTGAAATTCATACATAAAATGATGATAATTATGAGGTTACAAACTTTTTATGTTTATTAATGTTCCTAGCTAAACGTAGAAGACTTCTTAATGTTCCTATGGAACCGCTGCCTCAGTAAATTGATAAAACCACCCATATGCTGCATTGAAAACATAACAAGTCAGGAGACTTCCAGAAGACATAACAAGTCAGAAGACTTCAAGAAGACATCCTCCGGAAGACTTACATAAGACTTCCAGAAGACTTCCAGAAGACTTCCAGAAGACTTCAAGAAGACATCCTCTGGAAGACTTACAGAAGACTTTCAGAAGACTTCTAGAAGACATCTAGAAGACATCCTCCGTAAGACTTACAGAAGACTTCCACAAGTAAACCTGAAAAATCTTATCGAGTCTTAGAGCCATTTTAGGGGTGTTCGGATGGTGGAATACCAAAGACTTGGCCCCGGTGCTCTGTTATCAAAATCTACTTTATGATTCTTGAAAACAGCAAAACTAGATCAACAAACAACAACAACCAACTTAATGTTCTGTGGGAGATTATTACATACGGATATTTTTTTCCAAAAAATCAATAAGCAACTTATTGTTCTTCTTGTCAATGGGAGCAAACGGATCATAGCCAAGACCATCCTTCTTGTTCGGTACGATCACTTTGGTTGTGTTGTTGCCCTGATAATGAGATTGTTGTGATGCAGCAAGATTCCTATCCCGCTCACTTTTTCCCTTGAGGAATGCCATGGTAGCATCTTTCTTTACCTGGCGTCTCTCTTCCTCCCTATCTAAGTCTCATGTGGTTGGTTCAGTTTTGTCCATAATGACAACACTTGGGTCTTCCACCTCCGGGACCCGAGGTGCATTGATACTACTCATTTGTTTTTGGTCTTTGTTCACACTTCCTGCTTTCTCCCCATTCACACTCTCACTCTGCAATTTCGAGTTCAATAGAAATGTCAAGACAAGTACCAAGCATAATAACTTCAATCCACATAAAATTAACTTAGCCAAAGGTTCCAATCAACAAATGAAACACATGTACCATCCATCCAATCAACAAATGAAACAAAATTCATACAAATGAAACAAAATACAACTTTCACTTCTTATTCTTAGTATTTCTCTTCACTTTGATTTTGGGAGAGGTTTCAGTACTAACCCCTAGTTCGTGCGCAGCCTTATCTTGTTCTGAAACTGTGAGTTGAAGTTCATTGTGGTTGATTCCCACCTTCTTCTCCACAGCTTCAATCATATCGGCAAGAAGCTTGATCTCCTTTAGGCACTGCCCAAACCCACCAGTCATAACTTTCGTCAAGTTCTTGAAACTTTGTTCAAAATTTTCTTTCTTAACCCCACATGAAACAGAAGTCTCCGTAGGAGCTTCAGAACGAGCCTCAGAGACTGTACGAAGTTTCTTCCAGGGTCTTCTTTCTTTCTTTAAAGAAAGCTCAAGAGATTTATCCTTAACAATGCTAACCTTTGGATTAGTCCACATCTTAGTACCATGGTCTGCCCAACACTTTTTGCCCCATTTCATCTTACCTTCACCAACACACATGAGATTCAAGAGGTTTTCAACTGCCACATTGGTGTTATCATTGTCCCACTGAGGGAACAATTCACCAATCTCCTTCACCACAAGGTTCACCACGTGACTCTGCAGGAAGTAATCAATATCAAGTTAGATACTAAGACAATAATTACTACCATACTATTTGGAATAATCAGACATACATGTGTGCTGATACCCTCTTTGACAAATTTTCGTCCTTTATGTCCCTTATAAGCCAGTAAAGGAGGACTAGGTTTGTTTCGTATGGGATTTCCATACTTCGCAGCAAAGTCGGGCAGAGCGAAGTAGATCCAGATTTGGAGTACTTGAACAAACCCATCAATGGTATAAGATTTTGTCAAATCCTTAGCCTTCACAGAGTCCATAAGGATCTTAAACGCCAATCTCCCCCATGGGTAGGTCTCAAAGTCTTATAGATTCATCACTAGCCTGGTAGGACTAGCCCGTGTAGCGGATGTGGACTTTCCTCCTTCAATGAATCCTGTGTAGATAGCTAGGTATCCAAGCCTCATGCGGTCATTCCGAGACCACTGTCCACATCTCCCACACGCCACCACTATTTGTTGGGAGCTTGGACCAGAATCAATATCAACACCCATCAACTCCCAGAACCGATACAACTCCTCTATCAGCTCTACATAAGGATTATCCACATGCTCAACATACTCGCAGTTGAGACCGGTGAGATGTTCGAACTCAATGAGTAAAAACCTCACTGGCTCTGAACCAATGAGACTCCAAAGCTCGTACTTCTTCTTGACATCAAGCTGAAAACAGAGCATAAAGTGAACCAGCCTAGACGCCCAACCAAAGTTCAACTCCCAAAACTTTATGAAGACTCCCAACCTAGAATTCCTCAGCTCCTCCCATTCATCAGCATGGAGAGCATCCTTTACAACATGAGTAATTTGGGGTCATCGGTATGATATCCAATACTCTTCAATGGAAAGAGCTCTACCCCTAGGGTGAACAACCTCTTCGGGAGTTCTGGTAATTCCATTTTATAGCCTGAAAACAATGACAAAACAACATCTCAAACATAAAACAAACACACCAAGAGTTATACTAACATCCAGACTCTAAAAAACTTTGGAAGACTTCGGAAGACTTCGGAAGACTTACGGAAGACTTCGGAAGACTTACCGAAGACTTACCGAAGACTTACCGAAGACTTACGGAAGACTTACCGAACATTTACCAAAGACTTACGGAAGACTTCATGGAAGACTTACGGAAGATTTCATAGAAGATATACAGAAGACTTCATGGAAGACTTTCAGATAGCTTCCATGAAGTCTCCGGGATGACTTCCATGAAGTCTTTCGAATGACTTCCATGAAGTCTTCTGGATGACTACCATGAACACTTACGGATGACTTCCATGAAAACTTACGGATGATTTCCATGAAGACTTACGGCAGACTTCCGGGAGACTTATGGACAAATGGGTCAACTTGAGGTCGGAAAGGAAAGAAATAGAGGAAGAAGTCACGAGGAGAAACAAACGGTTTCAGATCTGAAATAAAGAGGAACCAGTTAGTTTAATCTACTATAATACACTTGGGCAATGAAGGAGATACAAGATTGACTGGAAAACAAGATTACATGGAGTGAAAACAACGGAGAAGAGATTCGTCAGAAATCGTCACAGTAATCGCCTTAGAAGAGGAGGCTAGGGTTTTCACCAACTTTTTTTTTCTGAAACACCAAAAAGTGAAAAAAAAACAGTGAAAAATACTATTTATATGTACAGTAAAATATGTTTTGGTTTTTTCCGGTTAATTTCAAATTGAAGGTAAATTAAGTTCGAGTTTGGTTTGGAAGACTTCTTGAGAAGTCTTCTCAGAGTCTTCCAGGAAGTCTTCCAGTAGTTAGAAGACTTCTCGAGAAGTCTTCTCGGAGTCTTCCGGGAAGTCTTCCAGTTCGGAGTCTTCTGGGAAGTCTTCCAGGAGTTAGAAGATATCCCGGGAAGTCTTATGGAAGTCTTCTGAAACTCTAAATCAATTAACTAACCAAAAAAACACTTCCTTAAACATAAAATAGACTTAGAAAGTGTTTAAAATCATCTTATTAGAGGATCACTAACACATATTCTTCAAATTCAAAAAATAAAAAAATTTAAAAAATAGGATTTCAAAATCTACGCCTAAAACTACCTACAATACTATAACATATGTTACTAACCCCTAAACCAATGAATATCATGACTCATTCTACATTAAATCATCTAGGTTGAAAACAATTCAATTTTAGTTGATATAAATTTACATCATTTACAAATGTTTGTGGTTACATGATTTCTATTTTTCCCCCATAGAAATATTTTTTATAAATTTTATAAATTATTTTTAAGATTTATTGTTTGAGAAGATTTCACGCGAAAGTTTTATTATGGTAAAATTGAATACAGTTTTTTTGTTTGCTCACAAGGAGTTTGTTGTATTTCCACTAGCCTTTTAGGTTACTTTTACATTTGATTGAATTTGAGATACATTTTTGCATTTAGAATCAAGTTTTGAGTCATTTTTAGCAATTTCCCCATAAACAATAAACAAAGTACTAACAATTTCAAATATTTATAAGGATAGAACATTTCGAACTAATCTTAATCTAGAGCGTAAATCTGAACACTTAGGCTGAAGAAATGTACATGTATTGTGAATCCATAGATTATTAGATCTAAAAAAGCCTCTATAGTTTTTGTTTTGCTTGAGTAGATCATCATATATATAGGTCTCTCCAAACTAGCATGTTTTTTTTTTGAATTTATGCAATATGCGAATAATAGAGATTATAAAGAGAAGTGTGATTTCCAGTACACCGGACTTACTTTTTTTGTTATGCACCGGAGATAAACTGTGTTTTTTGTTCCTCCAGTGAATTGATTTGATCGTGATTCATTTCAGATAATAAGTTCCATCCTATTTCTGGTCACTTCTGATTGAGTTCGGATTATGTTTTGTCGTTTCAGGTTTTTAGTTTATCTTTGCAAGTGGTAAGAACTTCATCCTTGAAGCAAAGGTGATTGCATGCAAGACTTAACTTGTTAAACATCAGCGAAGCTTGTAAGAATTGGAGGTATCTAACATGGATATCGTTTAGTTTAAACGATATATATATATATATATATATATATACATATATATATATATATATACATATATATATACATATATATATACATATATATATACATATATATATACATATATACATATACATATATATATACATATACATATACATATACATATATATATATACATATATATATATATATATACATATACATATACATATACATATACATATACATATACATATACATATATATATATATATATATATATATATATATATTAACTGAAATTTGGTGAATACCACTTTTCAAATTTACCATTTATGAATGAAAATAGAATTAAATATTTATTAAAAAAAAATTAGAAACTCAATCTCACTTCCTTAGGAGTAAACCCTAAACAATAATCAATAATGTGTAAACCTAAATGTTAATATATTTTTGATTGATGGTATTTTCGAAAAGTGATACTTAAATTGTGGTATTTATAGCAATTTCTCATGAAATTGCATAATCATATGATTGTTTGTATCTTGTTATAACAAAATGTTTTAAATCATTGATCACAAAAAAGTATAGTGTGAGGCTTTTGTTTTTTTTTGGTAATTTAGGTCATCTCCAACAAGTTTCCTTATTTTAAAAGGTGGCTACCTTTTTTAAAGTGATAAGGGTGTGTCACTCCAACAGTCACTCTCGAATTTATTACAAAAAGAACTACAAATTTACATTTTAGTTCATATATTATTGATAATTAACTATAATCACTAAACTTTCAAAAACTAATGAAATAGATTATTGGAAACATGTTAAAATAAAATATTTTTGAGAAAATATAATAATATATAGTCAAATATAATTGTAAATAATACAAAAAGTGTTAGTAGAATAATTTTAATCGAAATACTTTTAAAAATATATAACTATATGTACTAAAATATGATATTTAAAAAGTTATTCATAATATTGTGAAACATATATAGTTAGAGGAACTAACGTGAAAAATAAAAAGTGTTTTAAGGGGTTGAATAGTACACCCTCAAATTTGAGAGCGTGATATTCACCCCTTCAAATTTGAGAGGATAAGAGGTTGTTGAAGTGAAAAACCTCTCAAAAATAAGGGGATAAAGGGTTGCTAGTCGTGTTTTAAAATACAAAATATATTATATATGGTTAATCTAAAATTAATTTATTTTATTAAGATAAATAACCAAAAGATAGATAATACACAAATTACAAATCTTTATTATTCAAAATCATTAATAGTCATATATATTTTAGTCAAATTATGTAACTTTGTAGCGAGTAGACCAAGATGCAGCCCGCAGTTTGATTATATCGACGATCGAGGAGAACAAGTCTTGTTTCCTCCTAGTGAAGAGCTCCAGTAAGCCGAGATATTTCCCAACGCCTCATTCCTTATCGATCCCAAGAATGAGTTTGACCCGAACTCGGGTCTCCTGTGGCTTTTTCGAGGAAAATGAGATAGAGGATTTCAAAGCATTGATGAGTTGTCCCGAAGCTCTTTCGTAATCCTTAAGAACCGAGGCGAGGAAGTCACATCATTCCGTGGAGGACTTGGTGAAAAACATTGTATCCTCCGCAAAGAGCAGGTGGCTGATACCGGGCAGTGTTAGCCAATCCTGACTCCAGCATGGCTGGTCTACTCGCCGTCTCTCCTCAGCCGAGAAACTCACTATGTTGAAATCGGTCTTGTTGGTCATACCAGCGTACTTTATGTCATGTTTCCAACTCGCGGTGGGTCTATGGAATCAAATCCAAGCAGCTCGTACCCGATTTTGGTAGGACTAAGATCCTTCTACGAGAAAAATGTGTTGGGTGTCCTGGGATTCACTCGCACAACATAAGGATGTGGGCGGCTTGGGCTTCCGGGACATACAAGACTTCAAAACATCCATGCTGGCCAAAAAATCATGGCGCATCCTGACTTCTCCGCACTGTCTACTAGTGCGATTTCTATTAGGCAAATACTGCCAACAACTCTACCTTCCTCGCAGCGTCTTCCGCGTGTCACACGGTGGAGAGGTTAGGTACCCAAGTCCTAAAGCTCAAATTAGGAAAAGCGAGTGGTAATGGTAATGCTACCAAGGCCTGGATTGATTCAGGGATGTCCACTACTGCTCATGTCATCCCTTTTTTCCCCCGACGGAAGCTACAAGAGAACTTTTTGTTTCTGATCTGCTATTAAGAGGCTCTGGTGATTGGAACCATTAGTTGATTGAATCCATTTTCTGATGTAGTGCAAGATATTTATCTCATAAAATCGAGTCTCTTCAATGCGGAGAACACATACTGTTGGCAGAGAACTAAGACAGGAGTGTATAGCGTTAAATTTGGCTACAACTAACTACGCGAGGAGTTTGTAAATCAACAAACACAGCAGCCCCCTTCTCATGGAGCTCTCCCGCTAGGAGCTAACCCGCAAAGACGCGGTAAAGCGTTTTAACCCAGACACTTAAACAAGTGAGGTTCCTTAATTCCGACCATGGATTATCCAAGCCGACCAGTCAAATTTTTAAGGTCTTATTCTTTTAACATTCAGTTCGATCAATTCTACGATTCATTAATTAGAGCATATATGCGAGTGTATTAGAGTCAATATGAAATAGGATAAACATTTTTCTTTATGTATGTGACAAAAGGATTCGTTTACAATGAGATTTTGCCACATAAGTTATTACAATGAGAGTTTGCCACATAAGTTATTACAATGTACAACGATCCTAATCAGTCTATCAAACCATCCATCCATCTGCGGCCTCGAGTATTCACGGCTAAGCCAAGTCCTTTCACGATCACCATCATGTCCTGAAATCAACAAAACATAAGCATATCTCCAATAACTTAACAATAAGTTTATAATGCATGAAACATTAAATTGGTTTATAATTTCATCCCAAAATTCCCTTAGTAATATCCGACTTATCATGTCGCTTAGCCATATCGATCAGGTTCAGTTCGCGGATCTAGATCAATATGTCTTACTTACAGAAACATCTGGATCGACCATAACCCGATCAAGCCATTTGGCTATGATCTATGATATATCGGATCCATCACTTAAGCATCGGATCACATGTTCGGACCGGCTTACAGCCATGGTCCTTTACTCGACCCTAAGGCCAAAGACACTCGATCGTTTATGCAGAAGAAAGAAGAAGACGGTCAAGTAAAGAGAGAAGGATGTAACCGCTTGGGTCGATCATCCATAAACACGTTCGAATTCACCAAACGATCATGGCGAAGGTTATCCGGTTCATCCTCTCTCCTTAGGCGTGCGCCCCATTGTTCCAGTCGCAGAACGCTTCTCTTTCTCCCTTCAATCCACCATGTTCTGATTGATCTTCAAGCAATCACAGTCGGATCGCCTTCAAGACTTGATTATCCGGTAAAGTCTCCTTCGGATCGCCCAAGTGGTTCTGATCAAGTTTTGGTATTTTCCTTAAGGAAATTCTCTACCGAAAATCGATCCCAAGGCCCGATATTTATAGAAAACTCGGCCAAAAACCGCTTTGGGCGAAAAGGTGTCTTTTTCGTAACCGCTTAGACGGTTATACACATGCACCCCTTCAGCCAAAACTGCCTAACACGCTTGCCCCACGTGCCACAGTTTAATCGACAAAGTTCAGATCCGTACCTAATCCGACCATCAGTATGATAACCACCCTCGACCCAACCAGCTGGCTAAACTGAACTCCATCCAGCTCGCCCAAACTTCATCAAGCTCGCCTAAGCATCGTCCAGCTCGTCTCACTCTTTCCTTAGCTCGGTCCAGCTCCTTTTTCCTCTTTTCCTTTTTTTTCTTGGATAAGTACCGATCATTACTCGAACTTAACCTATTATTCAGACCATGGAATGCTTGCCTTTGTGTGTTACGACCGGCTCACATGTTCCCTCATCCCATGGTCCGTCTCGATGATCTTATCTAGGATCGGGGATGCTACAAGTATTCCCCACTTGATAGGGATTCTTCCCCGAATCGAGACCAAGTGATACTTCATTTTCAAGTGGTTCAACCATTCTAAGAAATTGGCCTTCATTTTAGCTTCGGTTTCCCAATTTGATTCATCTTTTCCATTGCAATCCCAGATGACCTTAACCATTTGGATTACTTTCTTCCTTGTTGCTTTTTACATCCTATCGATAATTTGATCTGGTCTTGTCTCTAAATTGAGGTTCTTTCCTAACTCTGAAGGCAGTTCATGCGCTATCACGTCTTGACCAGTAAGGAAATTTTGGAGTTGGGATACATGGAACACATTGTGAATTGCATCCATCGAGGTTGGAAAGTTAAACTTGTAAGCAACCGGCCCAATCCTTTCTATGATCCTAAACAGACCCCAAGTACCTTGGATTTAGCTTTCCTCTTCTCGAGACTCTTGCTCGCCCCTTGAAGGTTATCATCTTTAGATATACCAGATCATCTACTGCTTATCCGCGTAGCTTTTCTGCTTATCTTTGGCCTTTTTTCATCTTTTCCATCAAGAATTTTATCTTCTCAGTGGTTTCTTTAACTATGTCTGGTCCGATTATGCTACGTTCCCCCACTTGGGTCCAGCACAATGGGGCCCGACATGGTCGCCCATACAAATATTTGTATGATGACATCCCAATGCTTCCGTTGAAGTTGTAGTTGTAGGCGAACTCAACCAAAGGAAAATGCCTTCCCATGAGTTGCTCCAATCTAATGCATACTCCCGCAACAAATCTTCCAACGTTCTGATGGTCCTTTCTGATTGACCATTGATTTGTGGATGATAGGTCGTGCTCATGTTCACTCTAGTTCCCAAAGCTTTTTGGAAAGCTTTCCATAACTACGAAGTGAAATGAGGGTCCCTATCTGAGACAATGCAAGTCGGTACTCCATGTAACCGAACTATCTCGTCTATGTACATCCCGACTATCTTTACAACACCATCGGTTTTTCTTATGGGAATTAAGTATGAGGACTTTGTCAGTCGGTCCACAATTACCCAGACAGCATCCTTATTGTTCCGGGTTATTGGTAGACCAGTCACAAAGTCCATTGTGATGTGATCCCACTAATACTCCGGAATAGGCAAGTTCTGCAACAAACCACTTAGAAATTTATGCTCGGCCTTCACTAGTTGTCATGTTGGGTACCTCTCCACCCACTTGGTCACTTCACATTTCAAACCAAGCCAATGATAGTACCTCTTTATGTCGCGGTACATCTTTGTCTGACCGGGATGAATAAAATTTTTGACGAGTTGGCTTGCTTCAATATCTCTTCCTTTAATTCCCTATCATTCGGCATACTGACCCGACGATTGACAAGGATTGTCCCATTGTCGGATGTATGGTACTTGGTCTTGTCATTTTGATAAACTTTGTTCAAGTTCTCATCCTTGACTTGAGCATTTCGGATCCTTGTGAGTAGATCCACTTGGTCTGCTGCACTCCGACCCAATGGTTCCTGATCCTTAGAAAATGCGTTGAGATGCAAGTTCCAGATCATTCCTTCAAGCTCTTCATACTACCTTATGCTGAAACATCAGCCATTCTTCTGCATAGTGCATCCGCGACCAAATTTGCCTTTCCCGGATGATAAGTAATATCTAGATCATAGTCGACTACAAATTCCATCCACCGCCTTTGTCTTAGGTTCAACTCAAGTTGAGTGAAAATGTATTTGAGTCTCTTATGATCCATGAAGATCTATACTTTGTCTCCATACAATTATGATCACCATATCTTCAAGGCGAACACCACCGTACTCATTTCAAGGTCATGGGTCGGATAGTTCACTTCATGCTTCCTCAATTGGCTTGATGCATAGGCGATCACCTTGCCATTTTGCATCAGAACACAACCGAGCATGGATATAGATGTGTATGTGTAGACGGTATAAGGTTCATCCATTTCAGGCAAGACTAAAACTAGTGCACTCGTTAACATATTCTTCAGTGCTGAGAAACACTTCTCACACTCTTCTGGCCATGTGAATTTCACGTATTTCCCGGTCAGCCGAGTCATGGGTTGAGACAAACTCGCAAACCCTTTTACAAACTTCATGTAGTACACAGCCAATCCAAGGAAACTCCTCACCTCGGTGGCATTCTTTGGCCTTGGCCAATCCTTTATGGATTTGATCTTCTCTAGGTCAACCGAGACTCCCTGATATGAGATAATGTGCCCAAGGAATGCGACACTCATTTGACAAAAAGAAAACTTGCTGATTTTGGCAAAGATTTTATGTTCCCTTAGCCGTTCCAGCACGACCCGAAGGTGACCTTGATGCGAATAGTGATCATCGGAGTCAACGAGTATATCATCTATAAAGATGATTACAAACTCTTCCAAGAGATCTCTGAATATTCCATTCATCATTTTCATGAAGGCGGCTGGAGCATTGGTCAGTCCGAATGGCATGACCACGAACTTGTAGTGTCCATACCTCGTCCTGAATGTTGTCTTCCTCACATCACTTGGCTCGATCGGGATTTTATGTTAACCAGGTGCCAAGTCTATGTTGGAAAACCAAGTTTCCCCTCTTAGTTGGTCTAGCAACTCATCTATCTGAGGCAATGGGTACTTGTTCTTCACAGTAACTCGATTCAATCCCCGATAATGGTGTATAGATGAAAACTTTTGTCCTTTTCATTTACAAACAGGACTGGTGCACCCCACGACGAGCTACTTGGCCGTGTGAACCCTTTTTCCATTAACTCCTCAACTTGCTTATTTAACTCAGACATTTTGGCTGGAGCCATTCGATATGGTGACTTAGACAATAGAGTAGTTCATGGTTCAAGTTCGAATGTGAATGGATCCGACCGATCAGGTGGTAGACTCGACAAGGTTTGGAACACATCCTCGAACTCATTAACCACATGAATCTCTCCAAGGTCTACACCTTTCCCGACTTTGGTCGTGGTGATTGTAGCCAAATAGGCTTCACAACCCTTCTCAAGCATAAGTTCTGCTTGGATCGCCAAGAACAGTAAACTACCCGAAGTCGGCCTTATCCCTTGGAACTCAATCGGTTCAGCCCCATTCTCAAACCAAACTCGGCCTCAGTGGCAGTCGAGAGTGGCCCGATATTTACCCAACCAGTCTGTGCCTAAGATCACTTCATGATTCTTAAGGTGGCCTATTACTAAATCCACATGCATACTCTTGCCTTGGATCACAACAAAAATGTTTTTAACAAGCCCTAGCGAATGCATGACCTGCCCCCGGCTGCTAACTATGCCAAAACATCTGTCATGTTCCTTCTGGAACAATCCCTTTCCGTTCATCTTCGAGCTTACAAAGTTATGTGTTGCCCATGAATCGAAAAGTGTGTGTGTATCCACACCACAGATACATAAGTCCCTACAATCATTTCGTAAGCTAAGTATATGCCCATTCTATGTTCCATGCAATGCAATGCAATAATAGAAATAGGTCATGGCTTAGTGACGTACCAGTGATTTCTTGGAAGGTACTAGTCTCGCCAGACTCCTTCAAAAGCTCATACACCCTTGGTGCCATGGTATGTCCCTTGCCATGGGTCGACCTATCTGCATCAGCATGGTTCCTCTTTTGCTCTCCTTGCAACTTTGGCCTCCCTCTAGTAGTGCCCAGTCTTTCCGCAATGGAAGCAGGATCTACAAGTATCACTCATCACTTTTCTTTTCCCTTGGTCCATTTTGGACGGTTTTGGATCGCATGGTCCTTGCTACCACACCTGGTGCAAGAACCCATTGCTTTCCAACACTCGCCTCGTGCCCCTACTGCACTCTGAACACTCAGTTTGACTTCCCGAAGACTTTCTGCCTTCATCGACCTGATAACACTTCCTCTTTCTGTCAGTCGACTCGCTACCCAAAGATTGATGGGTTAGAGACTTCACCCTGTTTTCCTCGGCAAGAGTTGCTTCCAGCAAAGCAACTTTGTCAACCAGTTCCAAGACTGTATGGAAGGTCATGAAAGAGCAGTGTGTACAAATCTCCACCCTTAGAAAATGGAAGAACTGACTTATCTGCACCTTCTCATCCTCAAGCTCCTTCCCAACATATTTCCTGAGACGGTTCAATTCTTCCTCGTACTCACGCACGGTTCTGCGACCTTGGGTGAGGTACATGAGTTTTGCTTCCAGAAAGTCTCGTGCTTCGACTGGACAATACTTCATGTTGAACTTGTACTCAAAGTCCTCAATCCTTTCAATACATCCACCCGTACGCTTGTCTACAGAAATCCACCAGTTGTGCGCTCCCCTTCCAGGAAGTGGACTGCAATGTCCTTCTTGTAGTCATCCGGACAACGAGTGTATTTAAAGTTCCACATCAACCGACTTCTCCACTCATCTGCCTTAATCGGATCAGTACTACCTTTAAAGTGTTTGGTTCCCATGCGGGATAAGTGTACCAAAACACTCAAGTATTCCACCTTCCTCACGGCCCATGCTGGATCTAGATCGATCTTGACCACCTCAGCCGTTGCTTTGACTCGTTCTCACCCGACTAAAGGAATAACCGTTGGGATCTGAGTCGGCTGCCCCACAGACGAGTTCACCAATGATGTGAAATCCTGGGTTAGTGTAGTTATTTGAGTCACCATAGACATCAGTGCCTTTAACACTTCCCTCATGTACGGTTCTGCGGCCCTATGCCTACATATTGTGGCTCTATCGACAGCTCAACCAGTCGAAGCCGATTGATGTACCACATTAGAGGACTCAACGGTTTACTCTTCATGCTTCTCCTGTTCACAGCTAAGAGGATCCCCCCCCCCCCCCGAGCCCTGGTCTCAACAAGGTTGGTCTGAACCACAAGCATTTCCCCAGCATTCTGTCCAATCTCATGTCTGAATGGTGTTGGGTTCAAGATATTGACACCATCTTATGTCGCTGCACTCGTTTCAGCTGGTCCCTTGTCTTTCTTTCCCCTTTTCAATTTGCTTTTTTCAGCCTGAGGATAAAACATGTTAGCAAATCACCACAACAGATATAACACATCCTACGCTAAGCAAACATTACCGTGAGACCCAAGCCGGATGAGTGGTTTCCCCATAACCCAACCAATCCTAGAATTAAGCATTCTCTAATACCAACTTAAAGTGGTCTAAACCGGACACTTAGACCAGTGAGGTTCTTTAAGTCTAATCATGGATTATCCAGGTCGACCAGTCAAATTTTAAGGTCTTATTCTTTAAACATTCAAACCGGTCAATTCTTTGATTCACTAATTAGATTCTATATGCAAGTTTGGTAGAGTCAATATGCAATAGGATAAACTGATTTATGTATTTATTTGACAAAAAGGATATGTTTACAATGAGAGTTTTCCATATAAGTTATTACAATGTACAACGATCATAAACGAGTCTATCAAACCACCCATCCATCCGCGGCCTCGAGTCTTCACGGCTAAGCTAATTTCTTTCCACGATCACCATCATGTCCTGAAACCATCAAAACATACCCATACTAGAATGGAAGTGGGATCACATCACTATGGATTTTGTGACTGGGTTTCCCACGACCAGGAATAAAAAAGATGCAGTATGGGTTGTTGTCGATCGACTGACCAACTCGGCTCATTTCCTGCCTATCAAGAAAGGGGATGGGGTCGACCGAATTGTGCAAGTGTACCTGGACGAGATAGTGAGGTTGCATGGTGTTCCAGCAAGCATTGTCTCGGACATGGATCCAAGATTTACATCTTATTTCTAGCAGGCTTTCCAAAAGGCCTTGGGAACCAGAGTGAATATGAGCACATCTATCATCCTCAAACGGATGGGCAGTCTGAAAGGACAATCCAAACCTTGGAGGATATTCTAAGGGCGTGTGTTTTTTAGACTGGGGAGAGTCTTGGGAGAAACACTTACCGTTAGTGGAATTTGCTTACAACAACAGCTTCCATACAAGTATTGGTATGTCACCATATGAGGCTTTGTATTGTAGGCCATGCAAGACACCTCTATGCTGGACCCAAGTAGGGGAGCGTAGCATGCTGGGTCCGGATATTGTAGAACAGACCATTGAAAAAATCAGGATGGTCAAGGAAAAGATGAAAGAGGCGCAAGACCGCCAGAAGAGCTATGTTGACAAGCGTAGGAAACATCTTGAGTTTGAGGTCAATGACCTGGTGTATCTCAAGATGATTACCTTTAAGGGTAGGACCAGGGTTTCTGGGCGAAGGAAACTGGATCCTAGGTACTTGGGTCTGTTCAGGATCATAGAGAGAGTGGGTGCAGTGGCATACAAGTTGGACTTGCCATCAGCAATGGATGCATACCACAATGTATTCCATGTATCCCAGCTCCGTAAATGCTTGTCTGGACAAGACATTGTCTTGCCTGAGATTCCTGCTGACCTTGGTAATAACCTGACATTGGAAACATTGTCGGTTCGTATTGTGGATCGGTCAGAGAAGGCAATGAGAAAGAAGACGGTTCCCATGATCAAAGTGGTGTGGGATTACAATGGTAAAGACCTCATCACTTGGGAAACAGAAGCAAAGATGAAGGCTATGTATCCGGATTGGTACAAACAATTTCTTCCTGATAAAACACTTAACATGGATTCGAGGACGAATCCCAAGTTAGTGGGGGAGAATTGTCATGTCCCCGATCCTAGATAGGATCGTCCGGACGGACCATGGTGCGAGGATACACACCATTCAGGTGTTAAGACCTTGATACAAGCGTATCATGTTCCAATAAGGAAGGTTAAGGGCATCAGGAAGCTGAGACTTAACCAGGAAGAGATATAAACAAATGTAAAGGAGCTGGACGAGTGACCAGGGAGCTGGACGAGGTATGGGTCAAACTCAATCAGCTAGGTGCAGCTGGAAGTTAGCTCACCTAAGTGTGATCAGTTCACAGTATCTGGAGGACTAGCTCACTCAGCTAAGAACAGTTGGTTGTCAGCTCAACTCAGCTGGAGGAAGTGTTCTGGTCCAGACCAGTGTGGTCGGGTCAGGGCGGTTACTGGGCGAGCCGATGGTCCGAGTGAAAGGTGGTTTGACCAAATTTGTCTTAGGCACGGACCAGGGAGTTGGCAAGCTTCCAGGAGTGTGAGCTAAGACTCAGGTTTCAAAATTTAAAAGGGGGAAAAGGAAAGAAAATTGCCAATGGGCAGTTATGGGCGGTTATGTGAAGAAAATGCTCCCTTTCTTTATTTTTAGAAACTGCTCGACCAGGCAGTTGGGAAAGGGAGTTATAATTGATTTATTCTCCATTTCACACCATTTGTGAACTCGTCTGTGGGACAGGCTAATCCTCCGGTTCGAGTTGTTACTGGAGTGGCTGATGTTGGTGTTGGCCGTGTGGCTGAGGTGATTGAGATTGATCCACCGGCCAGGCCAGTACGTGGTATGGACTACCTGAAGGTGCTGGAGCACATATCCAAGTTGGGGACCAAACACTTTGCTGGAAGTGTTGATCCTATGGAGGCGGACGAGTGGAGAACCAGGCTGGTTCGAAACTTTAAGTCCACACGATGTCCCGAGGAGTACCAGAAGGACATTGCAGTGCACTTCCTAGAGGGAGATGCACATAACTGGTGGTTGGCTCTCTAAAAGCGTACCAATGGTACCCTTGAGCGTTTTGCTGACTTTGAGGTTGAGTTCAACCACAAGTACTTTCCCGCTGAGGAGTGGGATCGTTTGGAGTCCAAGTTCCTAGACTTGACCCAGGAACGCAGGACGGTTCGGGAGTATGAAGAAGAGTTCAATCGACTCAGGAGGTATGTGTGGAGGGAGATGGAGGATGAGAAGGTTCAGGTCCGAAGGTTCATCTGAGGCATTAGGGTCGAGCTTCGAACCTACAGTTCTGTCTGCAAGTTCCACACAGTTTCTGAGTTGATCGAGAGGATGGCTTTGCTGGAGACCAACCTCACAGAGGAGAGTAAGCAGAAGCTGAAGAGTGTGGTGGTATCCACGGGTCAGAGTGGTCACAAGAAGAGGAGGAGGGACTCGACCGAGGAGGATAAAAACTCAAGTGGTAGGTCAGAGTGCCCTAAGTGTGGTCGATACCACGGTGGATGGTGCTGGAAGGCCATGGGCGCATGTACTCGATGTTGTAAGATGGATCACTCAGCCAAGGACTGCCCAAGTCCGGTGGGTGAGTCCAGGACCTGTCACCACTGCGGCCAGAAGGGCCACTACCGTAGGGACTGCCCTAAGCTGCAGGGAAACCAGAGTAAGGGGCGTGGAGAGGCTAGCAAGCCAGTCACAGGTCGAGGCCAGACCTCAACTCCTCGTGCGTATGAGCTATCCAAGGATGTGGATGGGACTCATCCTTTCCAGGCGATCACTGGTAACATTCTAGACTAATACTTTTACAATTCCAATAGAATTGCATGATATGGAACCTAGGATGGATAGATATACTTTGTTGGGTCTTGTGTAGGGACCTTAAGTATAGGTGGTGTGGAAACACACACATTGTTTGATACTGGAGCTACACATAGTTTTGTGAGCCCATGTATGATTGGAAAAGGAATGTTCCAATATGGAACTTGGGATGGTCCTGAGCGAGTGAGTGCGGCCGGAGGGCAGGTTATGAACTCACTTGGTCTGGTTAGGGACATCCCTGTTGTGATCTTGGATAGGCTGATGCCTATACATCTGATTGTTGTCCCCCTCAAGCATCATGAAGTGATCTTGGGCATGGACTGGTTGGGAAAGTATCGGGCAACTCTTGATTTTCACCGGGGAAGGGTGCAACTTGAGAACGAGTTTGGACCCCCGATCAAGTACCAGGGAATCAAGCCAACCTCTTGTAATTTAGTGGTTTCAGAAGTCCAAGTATAAAGGATGCTTGGAAATGGTTGTGAGGCCTTCTTGGCTACCATTTACACTGATGAGGCTGTAGGGGCCTGTGACCCAGAGGGTATACCGTTGGTTCGGGAACTTCAGGATGTGTTTGGGGCACTACAGGGCATTCCCCCTGATAGGGCTGACCCATTCATCATTGAATTGGAACCTGGAACGGCCCCATTATCTAAAAGTCCATATAGAATGGCACCAGTTGAGATGGCAGAGCTGAAGAAGCAACTTGAGGAGTTGCTTGAGAAAGGGTTTATACGCCCAAGTGTATCACCTTAGGGAGCACCAGTCCTATTTGTTAAGAAAAAGGATGGTAGCTTCAGGTTGTGCATTGATTATAGAGGGTTGAATAGGGTGACTGTGAAAAACAAGTACCCATTACCCCAGATTGATGAGTTGTTGGATCAACTCCTTGGAGCCAAGTGGTTCTCCAGGATTGATCTTGCCTCTAGGTACATCAAATCCCCATTGCGCCAGAGGATGTAAGAAAGACTGCGTTCCGGACCAGGTACGACCACTATGAGTTTGTGGTCATGCCATTCGGACTGACCAATGCACCTGCTGCATTTATGAAGATGATGAATGGTATATTCAGGGAGTACTTGGATGAGTTTGTGATCATCTTTATTGATGATATACTTGTGTATTCCAAGACAAAGGAAGACCATGAGAGGCATCTTCGGGCGGTACTGGACCGTCTAAGGGAACAGAAACTCTTTGTTAAGCTGAGCAAGTGTAGTTTCTGGCAGAAGAGTATTGGGTTCCTTGGACATGTGGTGTCTGACCAAGGAGTCTCAGTTGATCAAGATAAGATCAAATGTATCCAGGAATGGCCACAGCCAAAGAGTGCTACGGAAGTGAGAAGCTTCTTGGGTTTGGCTGGCTACTACACGAAGTATGTCAAGGGGTTCTCGAGTATAGCTCAGCCCATGAATAAGTTGACACGCAAGGACGTAAAGTTCACATGGTCTGAGGAGTGTGAGAAGAGTTTCACAGCACTTAAAGACATGTTGACTAATGCACCTGTCCTGGTATTGCCTGAGGCGGATCAGCCTTATGTGGTGTATACTGATGCATCAATTACTGGTCTTGGTTGTGTTTTGACACAACATGGGAAGGTGATAGCGTATGCTTCCCGACAGTTAAGGAAGCATGAGGGGAATTATCCGACCCATGACCTGGAAATGGCAGTTGTGGTATTTGCTTTGAAGATATGGAGATCATATCTTTATGGAGCCAAAGTGCAAATACTCACTGACCATAAGAGTTTGAAGTACATCTTCACTCAGCCTGAGCTGAACTTAAGGCAAAGAAGGTGGATGGAGTTTGTTGCAGACTATGATCTGGACATAGCTTACCATCCTAGGAAGGCTAACCTAGTTGCTGATGCTTTAAGCCGGAGAAAGGCTGAAGTGTCGGCTGAAAGGGAAGATTATGAACTGGAGGAAATGGTCCGGTCACTGCATCTCAACACCCTGGTCGGAGATAATGAACCGTTGGGATTGGAAGCAGTGAATCAGGCCGATCTACTAACCAGGATTCATCAAGCACAAGGCTTGGACGAAAACCTCAAGAAGGTTGCTTCCAGTGACAAGCCTGAGTACCAACCGGCGAACAATGATACCATCTTGGTCAATGGAAGAATTAGTGTTATTAATGATAAGGAACTCAAGGAAGAGATTATGAGGCAGGCTCATAAGTCTAAATTTTCAGTCCATCCTGGACTGAACAAGATGTATAGGGATCTGAAAAGGTATTACCATTGGGTAAAGATGAAGTCTGATGTTGCTGAGTGGGTGGCTAAGTGTCCCACTTGCCAACTGGTGAAATCAGAGCATCAGGTTCCCAGTGGTTTACTACAGAACCTACCCATACCAGAATGGAAGTGGGATCACATCACTATGGATTTTGTGACTGGGTTTCCCACGACCAGGAATAAGAAAGATGCATTATGGGTTTTGGTCGATCGACTGACCAAGTCGGCTCATTTCCTGCCTATCAAGAAAGGGGATGGGGTCGACCGAATTATGCAAGTGTACCTGGACGAGATAGTGAGGTTGCATGGTGTTCCAGCAAGTATTGTCTCGGACAGGGATCCAAGATTTACATCTTATTTCTGGCAGGCTTTCCAAAAGGCCTTGGGAACCAGAGTAAATATGAGCACATCTTATCATCCTCAAACGGATGGGCAGTCTGAAAGGACAATCCAAACCTTGGAGGATATGCTAAGGGCGTGTGTGGTAGACTGGGGAGAGTCTTGGGAGAAACACTAACCCTTAGTGTAATTTGCTTACAACAACAGCTTCCATACAAGTATTGGTATGTCACCATATGAGGCTTTGTATGGTAGGCCGTGCAGGACACCTCTATGTTGGACCCAAGTAGGGGAGCGTAGCATGTTGGGTCCAGAGATTGTAGAACAGACCACTGAGAAAATCAGGATGGTCAAGGAAAAGATGAAAGAGGCGCAAGACTGCCAGAAGAGCTATGCTGACAAGCGTAAGAAACATCTTGAGTTTGAGGTCAATGACCTGGTGTATCTCAAGATGATTACCTTTAAGGGTAGGACCAGGGTTTCTGGGCAAAGGAAACTAGATCCTAGGTACTTGAGTCCGTTCAGGATCATAGAGAGAGTGGGTGCAGTGGCATACAAGTTGGACTTGCCATCAGCAATGGATGCATACCACAATGTATTCCATGTATCCCATCTCCGGAAATGCTTGTTTGGACAAGACATTGTCTTGCCTGAGATTCCTGCTGAACTTGGTAAGAACCTGACATTGGAAACATTGTCGGTTCGTATTGTGGATCGGTCAGAGAAGGCAATGAGAAAGAAGACGGTTCCCATGATCAAAGTGGTGTGGGATTACAATGGTAAAGACCTCATCACTTGGGAAACAGAAGCAAAGATGAAGGCTATGTATCCGGATTGGTACAAACAATTTCTTCCTGATGAAACACTTATCATGGATTCGAGGACGAATCCCAAGTTAGTGGGGGAGACTTGTCATGTCCCCGATCCTAGATAGGATCGTCCGGACGGACCATGGTGTGAGGAGACGCACCAGTCAGGTTGTAAGACCTTGAGACAAGCGTATCATGGTCCAATAAGGAAGGTTAAGGGCATCAGGAAGCTGAGACTTAACCAAGATGAGATAGAAACAAATGTAAAGGAGCTGGACGAGTGACCCGGGAGCTGGACGAGGTCTGGGTCAAGCTCAATCAGCTAGGTGCAACTGAAAGTTAGGTAACCTAAGTGTGATCAGCTCACAGGATCTGGAGGACTAGCTCACTCAGTTGTCAACTCAACTCAGCTGGAGGAAGTGTTCTGGTCCAGACCAGTGTGGTCGGGTCAGGGCGGTTACTGGGCGAGCCGATGGTCCGAGTGCAAGGTGGTTTGACCAAATTTGTCTTAGGCACGGACCAGGGAGTTGGCAAGCTTCCAGGAGTGTGAGCTAAGGCTCAGGTTTCGAAATTTAAAAGGGGGAAAAGGAAAGAAAATTGCCAATGGGCAGTTATGGGCGGTTATGGGAAGAAAAGACTCCCTTTCTTTATTTTTAGAAACTGCTCGACCAGGCAGTTGGGAAAGGGAGTTATAATTGATTTCTTCTCCATTTTACTCCTTTCTGTCGAAAATATATCCAGAGAAACCAGAGAGAACTCAGTGAAGAACTATGAGAGAGAAAAGAAAGAGAAACCGATCTGTGGTGTTTCCTTGATTGATTCTGGTGAGAGTTGTCTGTGGGATTGAGAAGATGGATACTAGACAGAGAGACAAGGATAAGGATAAGGAGAAGGAACAAGCCCCTGGAGACCGAACCCCTAAGGTGAGAGGCGTAGCCAAGAGTAACCGGACAAGGAGCCCTTGTGAGTCTGGCCGGTTTGGATCGATTGGCCACTCCTTACTCTGAACTTTTCTACTCTGATATTTCATCTATGATGTGTTGTGGATTGTTTTATGATGTTGCAGACAAGGAAACTTGATCCCAGGCCTTGGCCGGATCAAAAGACACCATGAAAGGCCTTGGTTTGGCCGGACTGAACTTGGTCGAGATCAATATGCCGGTTCTATGGATTCTGTTTATGGGAAACTCTTAGTCATGATTTATCATGAGTTTACATGAATTTTATTTAATTTTATGAGTTGATTTGATGATGTCCGGTTTAGGCCAGTTTGGTTTATTTTGGTCGAGATCTATATGATCCAGGCCGGTTCTGTGAAATCTGATTGTGGATTCTTTCTAGTTGGGATTTATCATGAATTGTCATGAATTTTAATTAGTTTTTGGATCACTTTTTAAAGGGGTCAGATTGGTATTTTTTTGATGATTTTCATGTTTAGATGTGATCCGACCATGCAATGTGATTGATTCTTGTTTAGTAATCTAATCATGTGTTTGTGTGTGTTGTCTATGTTGGATTTAGGACCAGCAATGGACCGTGGTAAGGGAAAAGCACCGTGAGGACCTCGGCCATGGGAAGATGTGTGGTGAATGGGTTGATCCTGTTAATTGTGTTATCTTAGTAGTCTATTGTAGTACATGTGAACTTATGCTAGCCTAATGTGCAACTTGGTTATGCTTAACGAATGAATGTTGTTTGATTATGTTTATCTATCTATGAAGTAATTATGTTGCCTTATTGACTCTGATTGTTTAGATATATGTTAATGAACCTCATCTTCTGATAATTACTTAGAAAAATATTGAACTTGAAATGGAATCGAACTGGTTGAATTGTTTGGTAAGATTGCGGTCTGGTTGGATTGAGGAATCCAGGATCGGGTCTTACAGCCTTTGTGGTCATATCGACTTGTCTAAGCGTACCACCTACCAGAATATCCAGTAATTTTACATTGTAGCTCCTCTGGGGTATATGGACTACTCAGAACCGCTTGATGTTTGAAAACATAGCCATATCGGCTAAATGACAATAGACAAAGCTACATCTTCCGCTCGCGAATGGTTGCGGGCACAAGGCTTCGGAGGCCCCACCTTGCAACCCAACCCACTTGATCCCAAACTACCACATCTCCGATCAGACGTCACTCTGTGTAACTCTAATGATGCGTGGTCTTCAGACTCACATAGAGCGGGCTTAGTATGGTGTTTCGACAATGCAAAACTAGTAATCAAGTGGGAAAGCTCTCGGACACTAGAGTACGTATCATCTCCCCTTATGGCGGAAGCGCTGGCCAAGAGGGAGGCACTGCTAGAAGCCAAGCGCACCTCTTTTCTCAACGTCTGGTTTAGAACCGACTCTTTGGAGCTCACTAGAGCCATCAACTTGAAGACATATCCGGTGGCGCTTTTTAGAGTTCTCATGGATATCGAGTTCATATCTATTTTCTTCGCTTTCTTCTTTGTTTCTTTGTTAGACGTGAGCAAAATGTTATAGCTGACTCCTTTACGAAATCAGCTCTTTATAGCTACTCATCTATCGTCTACTTAACTCTCATTTAGATCTATAAATCATCATGTTACCCCAAAAAAACAACTTTGTAGTTTTTATTTAAACAAAGAAAGAAGAATATGTTTATAGATTACTAATTAATTTTATGATTAATTTAATTAAAAAGTATAATATCTATTTAGATGGATTAACCTGTTTTTCTAAAAATTATTTTAGTGATGACAAATTACAACACTTTTTTAATATATAAGAAATGTAATTATATTTTTTAATTAATATTTAACTAAATCACTAATTTGTATTAAAATATTAAATTTTTGCGTAAGAGCTCTGGTGTTATAACCAACGTGGTTGCTCTAAAGGAGCTGGAAGCGGTGTCCTGTAGAAGACTATCATCGGAGTTGCGACGGTTCATAATCTGTTGGTTGCCGGTGACGCCATGTACTCCATACATAGGCTGTATACGTGTTGTACACGAGTCTCTCTCATCTTTGTGTCTTATCAATAGACTGGATAACATACTTGGGCTTGAAAATAAAATCAAAGAGCTTTGGATATTACATGTAACTTTAAAGGGCTTTTCATATCAATGAAAACTGTACGACAAAAAGAGAGAGGAGACGAGCGACCTGTACTATAAAAGCAACAGTAAAGCCCAACAGGCCCAATGATAAACGTAAGCAGTAGAGCGCGAGTATGTGTGACACTACCACCTTCGCCTTCTTGTCAACCCCTTCAAAAACCCTAAAAACCTTCCGGCGATCGAAGAAAAACAGAAAAGACCAAAAAAATGGGGAAGATTCCGTCGTCGTTTCGCTCTATGGCGTCGACTCAATTAATCAAGAAACCCACCGCATCTCCTCCAGCTCCATCGCCGCCGCCGCCGCCGCGTGATATCCGAAACAGAATCACCCCGAAAGACTCCCCAAAACCTCCGTTGAGAAACCCTTTCAAGTCACCAGATCTCTCCGCGGCCAAATCCCTCTTCAATTCAATCGCCACCACTTCAAAAATCCCTCTCGATCTCAAATTCCACAACTCCGTCCTCCAATCCTACGCCTCCATCGCCACCGTCGACGACACCGTCAAACTCTTCCACCACATCCTCAAATCTCAGCCTAGTTTCTCTCCGGAGCCAACTACTTTCAACATCCTGCTCTCCCACGCCTGCAAAACTCCCGATTCGCCTCTCTCCAACGTCCATCGAGTCCTCAACCTCATGGTGAACAACGGCATCCAGCCTAACAACGTAACAACCGATATCGCTGTACGGTCTCTCTGTGAATCGAATCGGATCACCGAAGCTAAAGATTTAGTAATGGAGCTTTCCGAGAAGCACTCGCCTCCGGATATGTTCACATATAACTATCTTCTCAAGCAGTTGTGCAAGTTTGAATCTTTAAATGCTGTTTATGAGTTTAGGGATAAGATGAAGGATTCCTTTATGGTGAAGCCAGACCTTGTTAGCTACACTATCTTGATTGATCATGTCTGTAACTCTAAGAATCTTAGGGAGGCCATGAGGCTAGTTACTGATCTTATTGCTGATGGGTTTAAGCTTGATTGCTTCGTGTACAACACTATTATGAAAGGCTTTTGTACATTGAGCAAAGGGAGCGAGGCGGTTGGTGTTTTTAAGAAGATGAAGGAGGAAGGTGTTGAGCCTGATCGTATTACCTACAATACTTTGATATTTGGGTTGTCCAAGTCAGGGAGAATTGAGGAAGCCAGGAAGTATTTGCAGACTATGGATGAAGCAGGATATGAGCCTGATGCTGTCGCTTACACGGCTCTGATGAATGGGATGTGTAGGAAAGGATCTAGTTTAAGTGCGTTGAGCTTGTTAGAAGAGATGGAAGCAAAAGGGTGTGCTCCGAATGACTGCACCTATAATACTTTGCTTTATGGGTTGTGCAAGGCGAGGTTGATGGACAAAGGGATTGAGTTTTATGAGATGATGAAATCAAAGGGCTTAAAGCTTGAGAGTTATGCTTATGCCACGCTTGTGAGGGCTCTGGCTAGAAGTGGGAAGGTCGCAGAGGCCTATGAAGTTTTTGATTATGCAGTTGGTAGCAAAAGTTTGAGTGATGCTTCTGCGTATGAAACGCTTGAAACTACCATGAAATGGCTGAAAAAGGCGAAAGTACAAGGATTGGCTGACTGAATGGTATTTCTCTAGCTTGAGATTTATCGTTTTTTTTTTCTTTTTGCAAGTCATGTTTCTTTTGTATTGCTCCAAAAGAAATGAACTTAATACGTCAAACAGCTATTCCTTAAGGGTGCCAGCGTTGATTAATGGCAGTAGGTTGTTTAACTATGTTGGTATGCTTGTGACGTGAGATCTCTCTTAAACCGAATTTTTTGTATGTTTCTTTCCTTTAGTGTCATGCAAACTGTTCTTGTAAGCTATTGTGAATGCCATGATTGGTCTAATCGACTTTCTTCTTTTTGCAGGTTCTGTTTCTTTTTCTTTTTAAAGTTGTATTGCTTTAAAAAGGACTTAATTTTTATAAGCTATATGCATATGAACGGTTAACTATGTTGTTTAACTATATGCATATGAACACTGATGTATGGAAGTAATGAATTTGATAAGTTGTGGATACCATGATAGGTTTATTGATCTGGTCTGGTGTTGTTACCTTAGAGATCAAGGAGATAATATTTGCTTTTGACAAATTACGCCACCGGTTCGAAGGTAAATCAAACAGAGTATCTGAGTAAAGATTGTTTTTTTTATGGCTTTGCAGGGAAGATATTGTTATCTTCATTGAACAAGCAGCCAAGTGCAGAGTATTGTGAATGTTTCAGTTAAATTACAACCAAATCATTGAGGGGACAATAAAACAGAGCACAACGTTGGTGGAATCATGAAGAAGATTTTTCAAAAAAAGACAAAGTGGTCAACATTCTGGTATTAGTCAATTATTTGGCGAATAAAAGGCTTGTTGTTTATTTTGTTGTTTTCTGTCATGTTTGATTGTATAGTGTACATTGCGGCAGCATCTATTTCCTTGTTCCCTCATCGAAACCACAGAACGTTACGGAAAAATAATTACATTCAAGAAATGTATGTTGGATGATGTCCACGAATACAAGATTCTCCTACGCCTGTGAAATTAACCGCACATGTTGAACTGAATAAATATCAGTTTTCGGTCCAGGCTAAGTTAAGGTGGTGTTATTCAGTAAAATCAACTAATAATGTTTTGTAATCTATCAAATTTTAAAATTTTAACTTGATGGATTCTAAAATCTCTGCAATATACGTTGGATTTTAGTTATTTATTTATGGGACTCCATGAGAAATGATTTGAAATCAATCCAAAATACAAAGAATTTTAAAATCCTTAAAAATTGAATAACACTGGATTTAAAAACAGAATTTAAATCATTCATTGAATAACACTAGATTTTAAAATAGAATTTATAATCCTCGTTTGAATAACAGTGGATTGTGTTTGGATTTGAACTCTATTAAAATACATCATTGAATAATACCACCTAAGAGTTTGGTTCATCTCTGTAAGCTAAAAAAGAAATCGTTTGGTTCAAATTCTTACAAAATTTAATTGAGGTTGCCTGCGCATATATTTATTGAGAAATTGTTAAAAATAGCATAAGTTAAGTATTACTTTTTAAAAATACACATTATCAAAAATATATTAACGTTTGGTTTTACACTTTATTAAGGTGGGGTTAAATTTCTAAATGTTTTATAAATATTAAAAAAAAAATTAGTCTTTTTTACATCATAATTTAAATGTATTTTTGAAAATTGTCATTCATTAAAGGTAAATTTACAAAGTGGTATCAAACTTATGCTATAATTACAATTTCCCCATATTTATTTTTATTTTTATATACATAAATACTATTTAAATGTTTATTGGTTAATATTTTCAAAGTATTTATACACATAATAATTAAATAGTTTACTTGCTGTAAAATAAATGTGCGCCTATACTAAATCTTTGACAAATATGGATTTAATGATATGTTTGTGTAATATTTTCTTCAACACGGAATCTTTTCCCAATTGCAGTAATATTTCAAATACATTGATTAGATTGGTGAGACTTAGATACATAAGAAAAGTATTTGTTCTATTCCGGTCTGGTTACCCCGATCACCTCAAGCTTGAGTAATAGAATAGTTATTTACCGGAAAAAAAGTAATATTCGGTTATATACATCAAATATTAATTTACAAGTAATTCACATATATTTAAATCTTAGCATATATAGATTTTATTTCTGAAAATAATGATTAGTAAACAAAATGGTTAAAAACATATATTTTAGAAATTTAGAAATATATATATATATATATATATATATATATATATATATATAGGCGAGATTTTAGCATATTAAAAAGAAATATTCGGTTATAAACATTACATGTTGTTCAAAAAGTAATTCGAGTATATTTAAATATTAGCTTAGATAGATTTTATTGTTGGAAACAATTAATAGTAACCAAAATGGTTAAACCTATATTTTAGGAATATTCACTTTTTAGGCCTTACAAGCTAAGTTTGTTGGATTATACGATATTTGTGGAATATTCATAAAATTTAACTAAATTGTTTTATTGTTGAGCACGAAAATTTAGCTAAACTTGAATATAACACTAGCTTTGAGCTAAGTTATTTTTAGGAAATTATTGTTAACGAATCCTTTTTAGTAATTGATTTAGCAAATAATTTAATAAAATAGGGAAAGGCAGCGAGTGTTTAAGGTTAGAGTTATTTAATATTTGAGTAGCATTGACTTGTAAATAAATTGTAACTTTAGGGAGAATTATAGTTTTACTTCTCTTTTATAATATAGATAGTTGAAAGATTATTTTTTTGTAATGTATTTTATATTAGTAAAGTTCTAATCGTTACCGTTAAGAAAAAACAATCTGGCTAGTGGTTCAGCTAGTTCAGTTTTCATTAATAATATTTTAAACGTAATCATACTGATTTATATTAAACCAAACCAAATTTATATTTAATATTTATAATTAAACCAAACTAAAAAGATTGGGCCTCTCAGTAGTTTCTGTCACCTGATCTCATCGTGATTCCTAACTGATCTGACAATGAGTTTCTCCATGGTTACGGCTGTCGTTGGAGATGGAAGTTTAAACATGTAGGACCATGATTTCTACGATATGGCAAACTGAATAATTTGTTTATATAATGATGAAAATAGAAATAAAATATAAAATACTTGATACCAAAATATGATGAATAAAGAATAATTTCGTGTGGAGGCGAGACACTATTTCCTTAATTCTTTAATTGTCCGCAGTGTGACGGTGTTTGCGCAATCAGAATCCCAGGATACAACCACACTTCGACTATTCATGCATCACTCAGAATAGAAGTTAACGAACCTATTTTTGTGTTGTACTCTCAGACACAAAATAAAAAAAATAGTAGCATAACTATTTTAAGTGGGAGAATGTTTCTTTCTTTGTTCTTGGATTTGTGTTTCTTGGAGTATGAAATGAGAAGAATATGGTTTGATTTTATAGCCAAAATCTCAATGACCATTTTCCATAAAGTGAAAGAAATTTTGCTTTCAATGAGAATTCATTCTCTACTTAATGACATTATTATTTTTATGTTACAAAAATAATCAATGTTTTAAGTTACAAAATTTTTATTAAATGAGATAAATATTTGTTGATTTGTCAACAATACTTTACAAATGACTATTGGTAAAAGAAATTAATCTTTTAGATCGTAAGCTCATTTTTTAACTTTCGAGCCCGAACTTGAATTCCGTTCAACTATCTCATTGCTCACTTTATTTTTCGAAGTATGACATTTCACAAATGTTTTATTTTAAGCTTTACAAGCAACCCACACGGATCTTCATTTCTCATTCAAACCTACTCCGATTTTGACATGTAGTTACACTACTTCATAGTGTACAACATCCGGTTCACGAACGTCTTCGTTTAGAAACTTACCGAAAAATGGTCCTAATCCATATCGTCAAAAACGAGTTCCAACACAACATGTCTTCGTTGATTACGTTTTCTCCATGACATATGTATAGCACATCGGAAGGTGTATCTGATGCAGAACTTGGGGATTCTATCAAGCGTTTTATCCACAATGAAGAGAGGCCAATTGTTTGTGCATCACCTTTTAAAATACCTACTTACCTAAGAAAATATGTTTGCAGCCTTGCCGGTCTCTCTGATGCACATCGCCACTCTATCTGAAGAAGGAGAATTTGGGCGTAGTGTGAGTCAACCCAAATCAACGTTTATGCTTTTCATGGCTTGAGAAGCTCGTTTTGATCATAGTTTATCCCGTCATTCATTTGACATACCATATAAGTTTTTGATATCTCAAAAAAAAAGGTTTTTTTTTATAAGTTTCTGGCTTTCATGTTTGTATATATCTCTTAAAGATCTTTTAATTTTGAATGCTTTTGGGAAGAAACAAACATTTTTTCTGTTGAATTTAAATTTTGGTTCCGGTTTGTTTATGTAGGAGAAAGTAGATAAAATATTATGAGTTAGACATTAGAGCACTTCTACTTAAATTATCGGCTTGGAGATATGAAATCAAGATGAACAATTCTTCTACTAGAATAAGATAAAATAAGAAACAAAAAAAAAATTAACATATAGGAACAGAAAGAAGATATCTTTTTGAACAATATTTTATCTCAAATTTTCCAATAACTAAAATTAAAAAAAATATATGAATTTATACAAAGAAAAATATAATTGCAGTCACCAACTTACATACTAGATTTTCTATAATTAAGTGGAAATATAAACTTTAGTCAGTAGACTTTATTTCCAAAGTAACAATTATAAGAAGTAAAAGTGAAGCTTTTTTGCAATTTATTCTCATTAATTTTCAAAAAGTCACATATCAATATTTTCCCCTTGATTCAAACTTCCATACTCCAAATTTTCTTTTGAAATAGGTAAAATGTTAGAACATCTGCACTTTGATCGTTTATGTTATGATACTCCAGAATAACTAAACTTCTAGTACACAAGTCTCTGATATAATAAACTTTGATTGATGTATGTATTGTTGTCCCATGATGTACTTCATTTGTAGTCACTGATATAGTTACTAAATTTGTATTTTTGAAAGTGAATGCATTGTATTTGTTTTGAAAAATATTAGAACTCTTAAGTTTTATTTTGCCAACTCCCCTATTGATTACATGTTCCTTTATTATTTTATCTTTTTTGAGATATAAATATTTAGAGATATCATTTTCACAATATGAATTATTTTCAAAATCTGATGTAAATTCTAAATATCATTTAATTAAAAGTAAAAAATAATATTTATTATTGTTTATTCTCTTTACTTACTTAAATTCAAAATAGAAAATAATATTTATTATAATAACTTGAAAAGTAAAAGATATGTTAATATACATGATTTCAGCCAAAACAACTTATAAATCTTTTATATATCTTTATCAAAATAAATTTCAAAAGATAAATTTAGTGTTACTAAGTTTTAATTTTGCGCAAGTCACATATTTGTTTTATTAATCGAGGGGTATTTGCGCTGAAACCCAACTAACTGTCTGGGAAGATATCTGGCTCATGGTTTTCAAATGAGGCCTAAAAGCTAAAAAATGGTTCCATGTTGTTTGGCCAAGTAAATGACAACTTTGTTCTTGTTACTTACTTCCTCCGTTTTTCTCCGTTTCATTTCACGAAGATAATTTTTTTTTTGTGTTTTCACACATATTAAAAAATACATTAAATCATTGTAAAAACATATTATTTTCTGTTATTTCAGTTTTCAATAACATTTAACTAATATTAATTCAATTAATTCAATTAAGTTTTTTGAAATTTACAAATTTTTATAAAAAACACAAACAAAAATATTTTTATGAAGTAATTTTTTCTAATATGTCTATCTTAATGAAATGGATGGAGTATTTAGTAGAAACAAAAAAAATATAAGATATGAAAGGAAGAGTTCATAATACACAACTCAACAGACACAACCTACTAATATTAATTGGTCTATTAAATATAATTTCTCAATAATTTGGTGAATAAACTCTTTGTTTAGTTTTGCTTCTCTTCTGTCATGTTGCATTAATTATATTTTTATATTGCTGAACATTTTTTGGTCTCCCCCATTAAACAATATAACGCAACGAGAAAAATGAACACATGAAAAAGAAATACAAGTACCGCGAGGTCCACGAATACAACTATACAAGATTCCCCTACCTTTATATTGTAAACGAATAGGTTTCTGAATCTACAGTAGCCTAGCTTTTTATTTGACTAGATCATCATATATTTCTTAGTATAAGTTTCTACAAGCTGTCATGTTTTGTTCTAATACAAATTAGATCTTATTATGCCAGCAATGAAGAAGAGACAACAATGGACACAATACATTAAGAATAATCAGGGAGCTAGATGTTGCTGGATTTGTTACTAAAAATTTGTTAACACAAAGCCGTGTCTCAATTAAAAAAATATAAACATCCGTTTAAGGCATTCAATTTTTTGGAAACACACGCACAATGATCTTGCATTATTAGCTTCAAAATTGTATATTAGGATGCAATATGAGTGTCGAAGCTCATTCAGGAAACAGTGTCTTGTTGAGTAGTATTGTACTTCTAATTATTGTAGAGAACACATCAATATAGTTCAATCCAACCTATCTTCTTATATCAGTTTATCGATCGATACCTAATTTCTTCTATCTAAATATTTTCCTAGGCAAAAAGTTCATGGAGTGAATGGACAGTTCCAGTCCAACATTTTTAGATGCCCTAAGCAAATTTTAAATAACATACTTTTATGTTATTTACTATAAATATTTATAATATAAATAAACCTTGCTAAACACTTATAAAATAATTTCTCTTCATTAATGATTGGGAAAAAATAATTTAATGAAATTAATTTTATAGCAATGTTAATCAATTTTATCATTAACATTTGACTATAGTCGATAACAATTTTATTAAAAAATCATTTATTTTTACAAAATTTTACATTTAAAATTTATATTATCCAACAATAAGTTATTGCCGTGGCTCTATCATGAAAAGCTCGAGAACATCAGTTGCCACTTTGGGCTTTTTTACATGTTTGGTATTTATTTTATTTTTTTGTATAATTTTGTTTTTGACCCTGTCCCCAAACTTGGTAATTGTGAGATGTATATTTAAATTAACCCCCTAACTTATCGATTGTTCATTCCAGCTCGTTTTCATAATTTCACTATTGGTACTTTATCTTTTGATTGCTTTAATTTTCTCCCCAAAGTTTCAAAGTAAACCATCATTTTTTTTATTTAGTCCTCAAATTCGAACTTAAAATTTAGAATGTGCATTTCAATAGTAATATATCCAAATATTTATTAAAATGCACTATAAACACCTAAGTGACTTACATGAGCTAAAATAAAATTTGAAAAATCAATAAATTCATAAGATATCACAATGTCTCCAAATATCCAAAGTGTAACATCATTTTCCGCAAAATGTTTGTAGTTACAAAACTAACTTGGCATATCTCAAAAGGTACATCTAATAATAGAGATAATTATTAAATACAAGTTCTCTTGAAAACAAATTCTGAAGAATTATATTTCATTTTACAAAATAAGAGAATTTTGGAGGAAAAAGATGAAGAAGAAAGATACATGGGAATGCACTTTGTTTCGTCTGCTGAATTTATTTAAGGTAATGGACACTTTGATTACAAAATTATTTAGTTAGTTTATAGTTAGAAATTGGGTTTGGTTAGACAAAACTACCGTAATAGCAAAAATAGCCCCATAGTGTAATAATAAACTAGAAAACTAGCATGTAATCTCTAATATATTAATTGAAAAACATTATAACATTTGAGGTAGCTATGTCTTATCACTATAATAATTTTTAGAGTTCTTCGAAAATAAGATAATTCATCTAAATATATATTATATTTTCGTTAAATTAACTTAAAAATTGATTATTAGTGTACGAAAAAATGTTCTTCATTCTTTCTTTAAATAATATGATTAACATATATATATATATGAAAATTGAAGATTTTGAATAATTCAAACTTGATAAAAAAAATTTGTATCATGTATCATTTTGTCTAATTTTATATTATTGAAATAAATCAAACATTCACATAGATCATATAATAAAAATTTATTTATAATTTGAAAATTTTAAAATGTCAATAAATTACTAAAACTGTTAAAATTTCCGCATATAAATTTTGTGATTAATAGTTAATTTTTGTTATAACAAGATAAAAAAGGTTCATAAAACCATATGAATATGAAGTCTCATTTAATAGATATTCATATTAAAATTATATATATATTTTAATATCGTTTAAATTAATATATGTACCACATAATATATATAAATATGTTGATTTTGAAAATTTCTTTGAAAAATTATTGAAAACTTAATATTTGATTTTGAAATTTGCATTGAATTTTTTAACAGCTATAAATTATTAAAAATATTAAAATTTTCACATTAAGAATTCAATGATTAATGGTTTAAATTTTTTGTTATATCAAATATACAAATGTTAATAAAATCATATGACTAAGAAATTTTATTTAATAGATATTCATACTAAAAATATATTATATATCTATGTCAATATCATTTAAATTTAGTTATAAGTCATAAATATATAAAAATGATTGTTTTGATTTATTTATAGGAAATTCTCTTAAATAACTATTTTTAAGTTTTTGCCACCAAAATAGCTTTCAAGAAAATTTTTTACCAAAGTAGCTCTTTATATTTTAAAATTTTTAATATTTATTTTTATTTTTTAAAACTTAAGCCCCACCTCCAAAACCCCACATTATAACTTTAAACCTAAATCTAGATTAGTTAATCCTAGCGGTATCAACGTATATTTAAACTCTTTAATAAAACCTATTTCGGTCATTATTTTTCTTGAATGTTATTTTTGTGACAAAAAAAATATTTTGAGCTATCCTAGGGCATTTTATTTATTTATTTATCTATAAAAATTATTGTAAATAAACAAGAGTGATTGTTTTTCTTTATGTAAATGCTTCAGTTTTATTATATGCATGATAGTTAATCGCTTCTCAATTATTTTTATTATTTTCATAATATTTAAATGAATTCAAAATAAGAAATAGTATGTAAGAAAAACTTATATTCATTATGTTCATTCCGTGCAAAGCGCTAATCTTACCTTAATATTTTCTTAATTGAGAAGCATTACAACATTTCAGATATGACATGTGTCATCATTAAAATAATTTTTAGAATCCTTAAGAGAAATAATTTTGTACATCTAAACATATATTATACTTCATAGTAAACTAACCATAAAATTAGTTCTAATCTACGAAAATGAAATATTTCTCTCTTTTCTTAAATAAAACTACAAAATTACCTAATTTGATTAAAAATATATGACAATCAATAGTGTTGAATGATAAAAATTTAATAACAACTTATGTATCCTCTATTATTTAAATTTAATTTCATATTATTAAATTAAAATAAAAAACACATTATCTATGTAATAAAAATTTAAAAATTTGCATGTGTTCTATTTTTAATTTTTTAAAATGAATATAAATTATTAATATTGTCAAAATTCTCATATTGAAAATTTTGTGATTAATAGTTTAATATTTAGCAAGATAAAAAAGATCATAAAACTATATGAGTAAGAAATATCATTTTAATAAATATTTATATTAAAAAATATATTTTAACATCATTTAGATTTAACTATAGACCAAATAAAAATAATTTTTTAATGAAAAAATAGAAATATATACCATTCTTGAATTAGTAATAATTAAATATTTTATAAATTAATTTTGGTTAAATCATTAAAATATATTTACATATCTTTTGTTAATGTTTGAAAAATATTTTAATAAAAAATATTTTTATTTAACATATACTTTATAAATCTATCACACCGCGTATGAGGCGGATTATTACCTAGTAAACATGATAAATAAACATATTATCCACATAGCAGGTCCAATAATTTAAAATTCTAACATCTTAGTCCAATTAACAAAAAAAAAACTAAAAAATCATATACAAAAATCGAAAAATAAATTTTATACAAAGCTTTAGTACATGTATATATACATTATAACTTTTTCTTATAAAAATATTTTAATCAAAATTGATTTCGCACTTTCAAGGGCGTTCAAAATCTAATTTAATATTATTTCAAAGTCAAAAATGAAAAAAATATTTGTAAAATCTAAGAGGCTGATTAATTTTGAAATCGGATGTGCTAATATACCAACATATATTATTACTGGTTACTCCACTTATTACTAATCTCCTAGCTTTTAATATTTGATTCTTTAAAAATCTGTTTTGTTTCAAATTAGAAGTGCTTGCAATTTTTCAATATAAAATTTATTAATTCTTTATTTTACACAGTTTTTTATTTTCAATATTTTTTATTTTTGGATGATTTTTTGTTAAATTAATTATCAATAACATTTTAGTTAAATATATAATTTTTCATTTGTTTGTAAAATTCTAAAACATCAATTAGTAAAAAAAATTCCTATATTACTAGATGAGTTTTGAATGAAATATTTTATCATATGTAGAAAAATAGTGTGCATGTGTGTTTGCATGTCACTCAATATTTTTTGATGAATTGCTAAATTTTACATTCATTTTGACAGAAACTATAAGGTTAGCGGAAACCATATACAACAACAAACCAAAAATACAAACAACTACCAAATAGAAAATCTAGCATTAAGGACTGGTAAAGCGGAGAGATAGTGAGTCACATTCAGACAAAACAAAGAAAAGAGCGCAGAGAAGCTTCTTGGGTGCCACCAGCCACTGGGAGAAAGACACCGTTAATTCAGGAATTCCACGACTTTTATAGTTCCTTCGAAGAAAAATCTGAAAACTCTATTGGAGTTTGGTTAACTCTGGTTCAGTAACCAACCGACCGGATAAGATCTTACTTGGCATCTACAACTTATACGTTCTCTTGTTGTTGGTTCTGTCTATATTTTAGGAGGATACTCCTAGATTTCCTGAGTTAGACTCGTGAATATGTAACCTCAGCTTCTCACTTGAATAAACATCATTTTCCACAGCCCCTGTTTACTCTTTATGGTATCAGAGCCTGAACAAATTTTTCGAAAAACACTTTGAGCTTTCTTGACAATGTCAAACCCAGCGACCCCGACTGACAGTGCGACTGGCGCATATGTGACTACCACGGAGGTGAGAAGAACAATCTCTCCTTACGACTTGACTTCGGCCGACAATCCCGAAGCAGTGATCTCACATCCACTCTTGAAAGGCACCAACTACGACGAGTGGGCATGTGGGATGAAGACAGCATTGACTTCTCGAAAGAAGTTTGGATTCCTTGATGGCACGATTTCAAAACCGACAGAAGGGTCTCCCGATCTCGAAGATTGGTGGACGATCCAGGCACTCCTTGTGTCTTGGATCAAAATGACTATCGATCCAGTGCTTCGCTCAAACATTTCGCATAGAGATGTTGCAAAAGATCTGTGGGATCACTTGAAGAAGCGATTTTCAGTCATGAATGGACCGCGGATTCAACAGATCAAAGCTGAGCTTGCTTGCTGCAAGCAGCGAGGACTCGCGATAGAGTCTTACTTCGGAAAACTCAACCGCATCTGGGATATCCTTGCTGCGTACCGTCCATTGAGAACTTGCAAGTGTGGTCAGTGTATCTGCGATCTAAGGACAGCTCAAGAAGCGGATCGAGAAGAGGACAAGGTGCATCAGTTCCTTTTTGGTCTTGACGAGCAATTCCGTGCTGTGCGATCAAGTCTTGTGGCTCGATCTCCTGTCCAGCCTCTGGAGGAAGTGTACAACATTGTGAGGCAGGAAGAAGATTTGCGTGCAAGCAGTGAGGATAGACAAAAAGTAAGTGTACAACATTGTGAGGCAGGAAGAAGATTTGCGTGCAAGCAGTGAGGATAGACAAGAAGTAACAGCATTCGCTGTACAGACGAAAACTCGATCTCGTGGTGAAGGAACGGCCGTGTGTAAACACTGCAACAGAAGCGGACATGCCTCAGAGAATTGCTATGCATTGATAGGATATCCTGAGTGGTGGGGTGAAAGACCTAGGAGCAGGACGCTACAAGGAAGAGGTCGTGGTGGACTCTCGAGTGGTTTTTCTTCGAATGGAAGTAAAGGTCGGGGACAACAGGCGTTTGCAAATTGTGTCAATGTACCAAGCACGGAGACACAAACAAGCGCGCAGGCCAACTTTGTTCTCACTGATCAGGATCGTGATGGTGTGAGCGGTTTGACAGAGCAACAATGGCGATCAATCAAAAACATCATCAATAGAAATTCTGGAAAGGAGAAAACAACAGAAAAATTATCGGGTAAGACTTCTTCTTCTCCTTGGATTATGGATACATGAGCATCTCATCATCTTACTGGATGGTTTGATGTCTTAACAAATGTGAGAGATATGGCTCCTGTTTTGATTATTATGGCTGACGGTAGAGAACAAGTGTCCGTGAAAGAAGGATCAGTATGTTTGGGTTCAGATTTGACTATGAAGTCAGTCTACTATGTTGAGGGATTCAAATCAGATTTGATTTCTATTGCACAATTGATGGATGAAAACAGATGTGTAGTACAAATGGCTGATAACTTCCTTGTTGTCCAGGACCGCATTTCAAAGATGGTGATTGGAGCAGGTAGGCGAGTAGGAGGAACATTTCACTTTTGCAGTGTGGAGATCGCAGCATCAGTCACGACGAAGGAGGAGAAAACAATAGAGCTGTGGCACAATCGGATGGGTCATCCTTCTGCGAAAGTTGTTCATTTGCTTCCTTGTGTTTTTTCGTCTCTTTCTATTTCGAATAAAGCGTGTGAAGTTTGTCTCCGCGCCAAGCAAACAAGAGATTGTTTTCCATCTAGTATGAATAAGACTTCAAAGATTTTTGAGCTGATACATGTCGATCTATGGGGACCATATCGAACTCCCGCACACTCAGGAGCAAGATATTTTTTTAACTATAGTAGATGATTATTCGAGATGTGTATGGTTATACCTGCTAAACGAAAAGAGCGAAGCATCGACACAGCTGCGAAACTTCTTCTCACTGACTGAAAGACAGTTTCACTCCCAAATAAAAACGATCAGAAGCGACAATGGCTCAGAGTTTCTGAGTATGACAGATTTTTTCCAGAAAAACGGTGTTCTACATGAGACTTCTTGTGTAGGAACTCCCCAACAAAATGGCAGAGTGGAGAGAAAGCACAGACATGTTCTCAACGTCGCGCGAGCTCTGCGGTTTCAAGCTAATTTACCGATAGAGTTTTGGGGTGAATGTATTTTGACTGCTGGCTACCTGATAAACAGAACACCCAGCTCTGTTTTGGAGAATCAGACACCATATGAGCATTTTTACAAGAAGAAACCGACATATGATCATTTTTACGCGTCTTCAGAAGTTTGTGTTTTGCACATAATCAGAATAGGGGAGGAGACAAATTTGCAGAACGAAGCCGGAAGTGTGTCTTCGCAGAATATCCTTATGGTAAGAAAGCATGGCGGTTATATGAATTGGACAAACAAGAGTTCTTTGTGTCAAGAGACGTGGTATTTTCTGAATCTGAATTCCCTTTTAAAAACTCAATTCGTGAAGGAGACGATGACTTACAACAGCTGTGGGCCCCAATTTCGCAAAATCAGGCCATAGAAGAAGATATGGCTCACTTAAACAGGCCCATTTTGTCTACCCCTGTTACAGTTCCAGAAATTGAAGTTATTGGACCTCACAATGACACGTCTTCTCCTTCGCAAGCATCGACTTCTTCTTCAACACCGGCTACTGTGTCTTCTCCTTCGTAAGTTCCGCTTGTTTCGAATCAACAAAAGGAAGCAGTGGATGTGGTTCATGAAGAACCACAACTGGGTAGAGGTCATCGAAACAAAAAGGCTCCAGTCACTTTACGCAATTTCGTTATCAATTCGGTGGACATTAAGTATACGGATAGGAAAGGGAAAAAGGTAACATATCCGATCTCTAATCAAGACAATTGTCTTCGGTTCTCCGAAACACATATAGCTTATGTCACGGCTATTTTGACAACAACAGAACCAAAATCTTTCAAAGAAGCTATGAAAGACAAACGATGGCGTAAATCAGTAGCAAACGAAATGGGTGCATTAGAAGAAAATTTCACTTGGACAGTGGAAGATTTGCCTTCTGGGAAGACAGCAATCGGGTGTCAGTGGGTTTTCAAGGTGAAATTCAACGCAGACGGCACTATAGAGTGCTTCAAATCCAGACTAGTAGCTTTGGGGAACAAACAGGTTTCTGGTGAGGATTTTAATGAAACATATGCTCCGGTTGCAAAAATGGGTACCATCCGTCTCTTTCTCGATGTAGCTGCTAAACGCGGATGGGTTGTGCATCAGATGGATGTCCACAACGCATTTTTACACGGAGACTTAGAGAAAGAAGTATATATGCGTTTGCCACCGGGGTTCCAGTCCTCTGATAAGAACAAGGTCTGTCGTCTTCGTAAGTCACTCTACGGTTTGAGACAAGCACCCAAGTGCTGGTTCGCTAAGCTGTCTACAACACTGAAAGACTATGGATTCGAACAATCCTTGTCAGACTATTCTCTGTTTACTTTGGAGAAGAAAGAGGCGCATACACATTCTTATATACGTTGATGATCTAATAATCACTTGAAGTAGTACGGAGGCCACACAGGCGTTTAAAGATTACTTGTCCACTTGCTTTCACATGAAGGATTTAGGCCCTCTAAAATATTTTCTGGGTATTGAAGTTGCTAGAAACAACACAGGCATATATCTTTGTCAAAGGAAATATGTCATGGATGTTATTGATGAAGTAGGACTTACGGTAGCCAAACCAGCAAGCTTTCCTCTCGAGCAGAACAACAATCTTGCTCTGTCTGATTCGCCTTTCTTGCTTGATCCCAAACCTTATAGACGCTTGCTTGGACGACTGATTTACTTGGTTGTCACTAGGCCCGACTTGGCGTTCTCTGTACATGTTCTATCTCAGTATATGAAGGCACCTCGCGAAGATCACTGGCATGCTGCAATAAGAGTAATACGTTATCTCAAGTCTGATCCAGGCCAAGGTATCTTGTTACGAGCTGATGGAGATTTTCAGATAACATGTTGGTGTGATTCAGATTGGGCAACTTATCCCCTCACTCGACGATCAGTCACAGGTTATTTTGTGCAGCTCGGTGGATCACCTATTGCTTGGAAGACTCGCAAGCAAGCAACAGTCAGTCGCTCTTCGCCTGAGGCAGAATACAGATCAATCGCAACACTGACGCAAGAACTGATCTGGCTTAAACGATTGATCATGAACTTTGGAGTCTTTCATTCGAGACCGATGGTCGTCTTCTGCGATAGTAAGTCAGCAATTTATATTGCCACAAATCCTGTGTTTCACGAGAGAACGAAGCATATAGAGATTGATCTTCATTTTGTTCGTGACGAAGTGTTGATACGGAACATTGAACTTCATCCCGCCAGTACGACCATGCAGCTGGCTGATATACTAACAAAACCGATTGGACGTGAAGTTTTCCAGGCTTTCAAGATCAAATTGGGCATACACAACATGTACGCTCCAACTTGAGGGGGGGGGGTATTGGAGTTTAGTTAACTCTGGTTTAGTAACCAACCGACCGGATAAGATCTTACTTGGCATCTGCAACTTATACGTTCTCTTGTTGTTGGTTCTGTCTATATTTTAGGAATGTATATAACAGAGTTGTTGGATACTCCTAGATTTCATGAGCTAGACTCGTGTATATGTAACCTCAGCTTCTCACTTGAATAAACATCAATTTCTACAGCCTCTGTTTACTCTTTAAACTCCGCGAAGAAGAATACAAAACATGAACCTAAAAAGGCAGAGTAGACATACATACCAGCGATACGAGGAAGGTCGCGATTCAGTGATGTTGTCGTTAAGCTGAGAAAACAATATATTTCAACCTCTAGCTTCCATAGCCATGATCGTTACACTTATTTAACCAAACCTCGAAACAAGAGGTCGGACCGAGCGGAGCCCTACCTCAAGCGAAGACAAAACATAGTAAACATTGGGCGGACTTATTAACTAAATACTCCGAAACAACGCCTAAAACTAATACCAGCAGCGAGCAAAAACAGCTGGAATATTTTTTGGTTAGAAAAGAGTAGAACGAGGGCAAAACCATCAAACAATAGCACAATCAGAGGCGAGGTACAAATGCAAACTGATATATCAGTGTTTTTACCAGTTTATAACATATTGTTTTGAGTCTTTTATCAGGTAAAATATGTGTTTTGGAGTTTTTAATGTTATTTGGTACAAGGTTAAGGTATACTTGGAAAGAAAAAATATATTTGGAATAAAAAAGGTCAAATTGGAAGCAAAAAAAGAAATTAAAGATGCATAACTGTGCAAATGTGACATATATTTAGCAAGGGATAGGAAATTTACCACTGTTGGATGAAGCTCAAATTCTAGCAAAAGATTAGAACTGAATTAGATTTACAATGAAACAATTTAAGGTCGATCCATCAGTCAAATCAAAATTTATGTGCGTATCTAAAGACATATGTCTGCTAGTTCAATGCGAGAAAAAGAAAAATTTCAGTTTTTCTTTTTTTCGGTTTGGTTATGACCAAATTCGACCATTACTTGTTTTTAATACAAATCTACTATTTTGAGTCATTTTTAGGCTAAGTTTGATTTTAGATCAGACTTTTGAGTTCTAGAACTCTATGAAGATGAGAGAAGCTTTCTGAACCCTTTTCGTATCTCTTTGAATCTAATTACTTAGGTTGATGTTAGCCGGCAAAAGTTGATTCTACGGATCTTTTTAAACATGTTAAAACTTGTTATTAGTGCATGTTTAACTTTTTGAGTTCAACAACAGTTAGTTTATTAGGTTGTTAAACATATTGATTGGAGCCACGATAGTGAAAAGATTATAAAACAATGTTTTGAGTTCAAAAATTGTTCTTTATTAGTTCTCTGACTAATTATATGCATTCATGATCTGATTTCTACAAATTCTTAGAAGCCTAAAATTTTTATTCCATAGAGTACATAGTTTGATTTACTACTTTTAATTTAGTTACTTTTGAAACTAATCTGTTGTGTCATCTAGCTTGATATGAATTGAAACTTAAAGTGTGTGTTGGACCCAAATCCTGACAAGGCCCGATAGGAACAAAGGCCCAATCCATTAGGAAAGAAGACCCGAACCTCAACCTCGAAGTCGATGCGAAGGGAGGTCAATGTTCTGAGACCAATATCGGGATAGGACTGAAAGGACGAGCTCTCCCGAAACATGAGAGTTAAATCCAAGGGAATGCAATTAACAAAAAGAAGCCCAAAATCTCGGGATCAGCTACATACGAGAAAGAAGATCAACCGAAGCCGGGCCAGCAAGAAGGATGATGAAAGGGAGAACAAAAGAAGGAGAGAGGACATTTTGTACCTGGCAGCTTTCACCCTTAACATCGAGTTCGATTTCGTATTTTTTTTTTCATTGACTTTAGTTATCCCCTTCTGTATCTGATCAATCCATGTAATCTTTTAGTGTTTCAACCTTGATATATATAAAAGTCCATTTTTTTTCAACTGAATCTGATTTATCGTTGTATTCTAAGGATATCATTGCCCACATAGTTTTGTTTCCTTAATCTCTTACATACAAACACTACCAAAGTTCTAGTGTGGGTTTTAGGATCCACATTTTAGCGTCGTCTGTGGGGAAGAGAAATGAAAAACATCCTCGCTAAGAATCCGAGTCTTGAACCTTTCATTGTCCTCAATGATCACCTAAAATCTGCAATTTGTCACATCAGGTATGAAATGCCAATAGTCATCATCATTCTTCTTCCACTCTCCACAGACGGATCACGCTACCCATCTTCTGACATTTATCAAAAGAAAATCGAAGATCGAAGATCAGTCTTTGAAATCGTTGATTGTAAGAAAATTACTACTCTATTTTATCTAAGAATCTAGCATATATCTCGCGTTTCCTCTACTGACAGAACATAACCATTTGTTGGAGCAAGGAGGTAGGTTGATGATCAAACAAAGTTAACTGTAACAGCCCTCTCTGTGGGACTCAACTGGCGCTGCAGCGCATCGATCCTAACCCCTTTCTTGTGATACAACCTGCCTGAATTCACCCATAGGCCTCAGCTCACAAATAAGTTATTGGTGAGGTTCAAACCCATGATCTCACCCTTTAACAACTCTCCCACAGAGAAGCTGTCACCAATTGTCCTGCATGTCAATTGGTGACAGCTTCTCTGTAGGAGTACTGTTAAAGGGTGAGGTCTTGGGTTTGAGTAATGTCAAACGCACCAATAACCTATCTGTGAGCCGATGCCTATTGGTGAATTCAGACATGTTGTATCACATGGAAAAGGTTAGGGTAGATGCGCTGCAGCGCCAGCTGTATCCCACGGGGAGGGCCGTCACATTAACATATAAATTCATGCAACATCAGTATTAATTTGGTTTCACCAAGACAGTAAACGACATGTCACTAGTTATTGGTCTCTGGACAAGGTATTCCTTAGCTATGCTTTTCTTATAAAAACTTTGTGTCGGAGTTATGATGGTTTATGCTAACAAAGCACCGGAAACCCGCTCTTATAGACTCAATCTCACTCCGTATGTATGTATAGGAGCTAAATCTTCCAAAGGATACACAATTAGCAATCGCCGCTCTTGTCAGAAATCGCGTGGATGGGGTTTACTCCTTCAAGGTTACTGTGAGACTTAACCCTTCTGAGAACACAAAAAAAAAAATCTCAAGAAAATCTTTACAAATCTTTTTGATATCAAACAATCTATTTCGCCAGCTACAGTCGTGCAAACCAAACCGGACGTAAGTCTAAAACGAGTTCGACTCTTTTACTGTCTTGGGTATTTTGTTAATTTCATAATTTTCAATGATTTTTAACCAAATTACCTCAAAAAACAAAGATGGAAATTATTTTTCTTTTTCATTAACGCTAAAACATCTCTGTCTTTGGTTGGATCTCTTAAATGCTAAATGACACTGATCTATCATATATGACTCTGTTTAAGGTATATTTATGCTTGCCAATTAAGAAAATAACTGTATGAATAAGTAATTCTTGAATTGTATAATTTCATGTCTTATGTAATTTTTGCTCCATGTATATTTTCAAGTGCTGGCAGCATTTCTCAGAACTTCTAACTTTATGTAACTTTTGTTACAATGCACATACTACATATTAAACTACAAAAATAGTTTTGTAAGCATGTTTTTAGCCTCGTAAGAAACATATTAACTGCACGCAAATGCACATCAATAAGGCAAATATAGATGAGATCAGTTCACAGAACCAAATAACCACATTTTTAATATGTTTATATATATATATATATATATATGATCGAGTTAAAGTTGTTTGTTTCAAGATTATGAATAGTAATAATAAAAAAAAAACTACTTCATCTGTTTTAAAAGATGTATGTTTGGTGTTTGTTTAAAGATGTAAGTTTTGTGATTTTACACTTATTAATAAAATAGATTAAATTTTGATCATAAATTTACATTTTCTTTGATTACTTATCTACCATATTTTTAAAACAATAAAAATTCAACAAATAGAATTATTTTTTTTCAAACTTTACAATTTACTAATAAGAGATATATAGAAAAAGTAAAAAAAAAATATTTTTGAAACATTTTTTCAGAATATTTCTATTTGAAATTGAGGGAGTATTGATTTGTAAAGAAACTTCTGTTATATTCCAAATTGTTCAGTTGGTTAAAGCAATTTCGTTTTGGAACCACTTTAGGGAACACACCTGACATGGCGCCACAAGAAACCCTTGGAATTTAGAAATTAATTTTGGAGATCTATACCTTATACAATGTACGTAACATGATTGAAATTTCATTGGAGGTATGCAGTTTTTCTGGTCGAAGGACGCATGCAATAATTGGTGACTTCATACAAGATCTCCAAAAAATTAAAACGATAATAGTAAAGAGTTTATGTTAACTTGTCTTTCATTAATCACATGATGTCCATATATATACAAGAGATATCAACTAGATAAGGACAACTCTAACTAATCGTTATATTTAGATAGGTACAACTTAGGAGATAATCCTTATCTATACCAATATGCCCCCTCAAGATGGACGTCGACTACAGAGTCCAATCTTGGAAGTCAAGTTTTGAAACTGAGCGCGAGGCAACGGCTTCGTTAAAGCATCCGTCAGCTGGTCATGAGTGCTGATATGTGAAACACACAGTTGTTTAGCTTGAACCTGCTCGCGAACGAAATGATATGCCAGTGCCATATGCTTCATACGCGAGTGAAACACCGGGTTTGCAGAGAGATAAGTAGCACCAACATTGTCACAATAGATGGTAGGCGTGGTTGCAGAGGAAATGCCAAGTTCAGCCATTAAGGACGCAACCCATTTAACCTCACAAGCAGTGTCAGAGACTGCCCTGTACTCAGCTTCTGTAGAAGACCTTGCAACACTTCCTTGTTTTCTTGCAGACCACGAAATGGGTTGTTTGCCAAGATACACAATGTATGCTCCTGTGGAGATGTAATCATCTTTATCTCCTGCCCAGTCTGCATCCGAGAATGCATGAAGAGTTGGTGGAACAGAGGAAGAGGAGAAGAAAATGCCTTTGTCAATTGTTCCAGCTAAATAGCGAAGGACTCTTTTCACAGCTTCCCAATGAGTAGTTGTAGGTTGATGCATGAACTGACATAACCGATTAACAGCAAATGCGATGTCAGGACGGGTTAGACCCAAGTACTGAAGAGCACCAACAATAGTTCGATACTCTGTTGGGTTTGGAAGCCGATCACCACTCTGCAGTGTGAGAGTCTGAGATGAAGACATGGGTGTAGTGACAGGCTTTGCATTCTCCATCTTAGCTCGACGAAGGAGATCAACCATGTACTTTGTCTGCGTGAGATGAAGACCTGCTGGAGTTCGAGTGGCTTCCATTCCTAAGAAATACGATAGTTCACCGAGTTCCTTAAGAGAGAAGCGAGAAGCAAGAAGGCTAGTGACACGAGTAATCTCCGCTTTAGATGTTCCTGTGATGATTATATCATCAACATATACCAACATGTAGATGATCTGAGAGCCACTACGAAGAATGAACAAAGATGCATCTGCTACTGAATTCCTGAACCCAATGCTGAGAAGAAAATCTTTAAGCGCATTATACCAGGCACGCGGTGCCTGTTTAAGGCCATATACGGCTTTCTTCAGGCGTAGTACATGATTTGGTCTGTCCTTATCAATGAATCCAGGAGGTTGGAGCATATATACTGCATCAGAGAGAGGTCCATGTAGAAATGCATTATTCACATCAAGTTGCATTAACGGCCAATTACGTGAAACTGCAGTACCAAGAATCAAGCGTATAGTAGCATGCTTGATCACTGGACTAAAGGTTTCAAAGTAGTCAATACCTGGCCTTTGATGATTCCCTCTGGCTACCAGTCGAGACTTGCGTGTATCTATTTGTCCATTAGGCAACCTTTTGATTCTGTAAATCCATCCTGAGCCAACAATATTATTTGCTTCAGACCTGTCAACCAACTCAAAAGTGTCATTACGAATGAAAGCATCATATTCTTTGCTCATAGACCCTCTCCACTTCTCATCTTTGAGTGCCTCAACATAAGAAGTGGGTTCAATTTCATTGAGAACTGCAGTCAACCCATATTTTGGATTTGGCCTATGAACATTACTCTTGCTGCGAGTTGTCATTGCATGAGTATTGGATGCTGGTGGAGGCAACGGTGGTGCTGGAGCTGGTTGAATGACTGGAGCAGGTGAAGGAGGTACACCCAAGGACTGAGTTGTGACTGCAGGCCGATGAAAGATAGGCACAAGAGAAGCTGAAGAGGAATCAGAGGTAAGAGAAACAGAGGAAACAGAGCTAGAAGATTTTTCAAGAAGAGATTAAAAGGGGAAAACCGACTCTTTAAACTCCACATGACGAGAGACATAGACTTTTGAATTGATGACATCAAGACATAGGAACGCACTTTGAGAGAGTGAATATCCCATGAAAACACACAGTGTTGATCTTGGACTGAGTTTGTGGTCACCATACGGTTTGAGCCAAGGATAGCAAAGACATCCGAAGGTCCTTAACTTCATGTAGTTTGGTTTTTCCTTGAACAGCTTCTGATACGGTGAAGTATTCTCTAGGATTGGTGTTGTAAGACAATTGATAAGATAGACTCCAGCTGCAAACGCATACGTCCAATAAGAGAGTGGGACATTTGCGTGTGAGAGAAGTGCTAAACCAGTTTCCACAATGTGTCTATTGCGTCTCTCTGCAATTCCATTATGCTCAGGAGTATGTGGAGGAGTGGTCATATGAGATATACCATGAGAAGAGAAAAAGCTTTTAAGAGCAATAAACTCTCCTCCATTGTCAGAGAAGAAAGTAACAATTTTGGATTTAAAACGATTTTCAACAAGAGATTTGAAAACAGGAAAAATTTGAGCAACTTGAGATTTTGTTTTGATTGGATAAAACCAGATGTATTTTGTAAAATGATCAACAAAGATAACAAAATACTTGAAACCATCCACCGAAATTATTGGTGAGGTCCATACGTCAGAGAAGATGATATCAAGAGGAGCTTTAGATGTAAGAGTGGACATAGAAAATGGAAGCTTATGACTTTTATTAATGGAACACGAGTTGCAGTTTAAATGAGATGACAAAGAAGAAGATAAAGGCAAAGAAAACTGAGAAATCATAAAACAAAGAGTTTGAAGGTTAGGATGGCCCAAACGTGCATGCCAATCCAAAGAAGAAGACCTAGAACTTGAAAAAGCAATTGGAGAATTTGAAGATGAAGAAGAAGAAATCATCGGCCATTCATACACACCGCTGTTAGCCTTGCCGGTTACTAGCGTTATCCCCGTTTGTAGATCCTTCACCTGAAAGTCATAGGGACAAAGTTGAACAGAAACATTGTTAGCTTTGCAAAGCTTGTTAACAGAGATAAGGTTCTTGTGCATTGAAGGTACACAAAGAACATTGGTAAGCTTTAAATCTCGAGAATTAGAGGGAAGAGATGTTGAACCAATGTGAGTGATTGGAAGAGTAGCACTGTTCCCAACCATCACGTTTTCACTTCCATTATAAGGTGCATGAAGAGAGAGATTACTGAGATCACTGGCGATATGGTGGGAGACTCCACTATCCAACAACCATTTAGACATGTCCGGAGTACTAGCAGTGACATGATGAGCTTGTTGTGGCCACTGCGGTGTTGGAAGAGGTAGATGTGGAGCTGACCATTGTGGAGATCCTCTGTTTGCATTCACTGGATGAATTCCTGGTGGTGTCATTTGTTGTGGTTGCTGATAATAAGGACATCTCCGAGCACCATGTCCTTGTACTCCACAAATCTGACACTTTCCTAGATACGGACGTGGTTGTCTGTAACCACCACGAGAAGCTCCTTGATAACCACCACGAGGAGCATGATAACTCTGGTTTTGCTGAGGACGAGCTTGTGCTGTGTTAGCAGTAACTGGAGTAGGAAGTTGAGTGGGATTGGTGATGTTAAGTGTGTGCTCACGAACAATCAGTTTCTCATGAAGTTCATCAATGGTGATTGGAGTGTCACGTCCATTAACCATGTCGATAAGGGCACGATAGTCATCTCCTAATCCATCAGTAATAATGTCCAGGAGATCTTCATGATCATAAGCTGCTCCGAGAAGAGCTAGTTTGTCAGCTTTATCAATGATCATACGCATGTACTCATTGATTGACTTGGTTCCTTTAGTGATTTTGATCTGTTGTTTCAGTTGTTTGATGTGTCCTCTTGTTGGCTTGCCGTAGGTGCGGTAGAGAATCTGCCAGACGTCACGTGTGTTAGTAGCTCTTGCTACAATAGGTTGAACAGCTAGAGATAATGATCTAAGCAGAGCACTGTATAGCATCCTGTCTTGACGATTCCACGCAGTAAAACTAGGATTTGGTTAAGTGATGCATGCGTCTGTGGTGATGGTGGGAGAAGGTGTTTGATCTGCTTCATCGATGAAGCAGTGTAACTCGTGTGCTTCAAGAAGAGCATGAACTTGCAGTCTCCAGGTGATAAAGTTTGTTGCAGTAAGTTTTGTGATATTAGACATGTTGAGAGATATGAGAGTACTTTTAGCGATGTTAAAAATAGGAGCTGATTCAGCTGTTGTAGAGGAAGACTCTGTAGACATCTTTGAGGGGAGAAAAAAAAGAACGAGAACTTAGGTTTGAAGAAGAAGAAAAGAACGAGGATTTTAGGTTAGGATCAGAAGTGCTCTGATACCATAAAGAGTTTATGTTAACTTGTCTTTCATTAATCACATGATGTCCATATATATACAAGAGATATCAACTAGATAAGGACAACTCTAACTAATCGTTATATTTAGATAGGTACAACTTAGGAGATAATCCTTATCTATATCAATAAATAGTGCGGCTTT
>CAJHQQ010002920.1:0-54465 GCA_905132885.1 Moricandia moricandioides
AAGGCAGTACAAGTTATGAAACATAAATAATAAAAGCTATATCGTAGAGTAATGGCTATTAATTGTAATCAAGCCGATTATAGATTAATGATATCTTACTAGAATAGAACCTCACACATTCTAGCTAAGTTAGAATACATAAGAAATTTTTGTTTGCGTTATATACTCTGAATATATATCTGTGTATAATACCTAGTATATACTTTCTAGAAGTCGTAGATGGCCAGAATGCGTATTCTATCCACCGCTATGACATAAAATAAAATATAGCTCCAATATTTTTTTAAAAGAATTTTAAACATATAAGTAGTCGTACTTGTGTTTCCAATAGCTTTCATATTTTTTTCTATTTTTAAAATTTAGTTTACTATTTTTCCATCATAAAAGGGTAAAACTTGTCCAAAATAACCCAAAATATGAAAAATCCTAAATGGCCAAACAAAAGTTGAGAGTGTCCTTTTTTTCCAAGTTTTTCATATTATGATGTTATTTTCCTTGTACTCACCTAAAAAAAAGTACTTGGTGTTATGACCAAATCAAGTAATAAGTTAATAAATTTTATTACTTTTAAACCCGAGTAATATATTTTTAATACATAGTTTATTACTTATCCATTACATATTTCTCCTTATTTATTTTAGGTAATACTTGTTAGTCATTACAAAATATTTATCACCCGCTAAAAATAATTTGTTACTACTTAAAAGTTACTTGTTACTCATTAAAAATTACTTGTTACTCATTAAAATAGAATTCTAGTTTTAAATACTTTCAAGTAATTAGGTAAATTATTAACAAGTACTTAATTTTGGCAAGTAATAAATAATTTGTAAATATTTACTTTTAGTATTTGATATAACAAACACTTTATTTAAATAAGCTACATACAATTAATACTTTAAATTACTCGGAAAAGCCAAGCCGAATAGCAAATATTTGAAAATTAGCAAGTACTTGCTCAGTGTCCAATCTTATTGTTAACATTTAAACATTTTTTGCTAAATTATACTATAAAGGAACAAAACTTAGATTCACCCCCTATGGTGAATTGTATAGTTCACCTCACTTCTTATCACTAATCAAAATGCCATTTAGGATAAATAAAAATGTATTAAAATTACAAAAAAAAAAAACAAGGAAAATAGCTTGAAAAAAAGAGAGGAAATAACGATGTTATGCCGCGTTAACAGTTTTGAGAAGAGACATGATCTGATTTCTTCTTCTTCATCATCCATCAGTTTCTTCTTCTTCATCCCCTGCAGAGACTCCCGAGTAATTTTTAGTGTGACTTACAGGTTCGACCTACGTTTTCGATATCAAGTTGTTAGAGAAACATAATTAATCTCAAGTCTAATTATTATTTGTTATATATCTCGTGATCATATAGTTATAAGCTATGGGGTAAACGACCTTTTTCAACACCATAAGTATCATATAGTAACGGTTCCACACAATCTTTCATGTTCGTCTTAATTGCACACATTTTAAGTATATGAACATAAATGCACACACATTTTAAGTATATGAACCTATTTACCCCCATTTTCAAAGATCGAAACCCAAAACCACACAGACGAAGGTTTAACTTGATTTTGAATCTAAACAAAAATCAAACTAATTAAACCACTTGGTGTAAAAATAAAATTAAAACCCGACCCGAAATGATATTCAAATAGAACCCGACCCAACATCCTATTAAAGAGTTGGGTTTAATTCTATTTGGATATCACGTTGAGTCGGATTTTAATTTCAGTTTGATACAAACTGATTTGATCGGTTAACTGGTTTGATATCGGTTTAGATTCTAAACCAGTAAAATTGAGCTAAACCTTCGTCTGTGTGGTTTCAAGTTTCGATCTTTGGAAATATGGTTAAATAGGTTCATATACTTAGAATGTGTGCAATTAAGACGAACATGAAAGATTGTGTGGAACTGTTACTATATGATACTTCTGGTGTGGAAATAAGTCGTTTACCCTAAGCTATGAGTTGTTAGATCCTCTATAGACGTGTCTATGTATGATCATATTTGATCTTTATTAGATCTTCCGATTATCACATTTATGTATGAACATAGCTATAGTAGATTGAGTCAATTAGGTTACGCTATGCTTCTGTTGCTTTATTTTGATGGTGACAAAAAAAAATCGTCTGCCAATGATCATTGTCACACCATTAAAGTCACAATTGTTTTGGCAATAACTAATAACCATGGAAAGCAAAAGACTTTTGCTGAAGTCATCCCCATCATCGTATTGGTTGCATTTAGTGGGGCTCCAGTGAATGAATCAAAGCTATTATTGGGATATTCTATTGATTAGCTTGTCACATGAGACATCTTAAATTATATTTCATCAATTCCCACATGCTTCATCGTTATATGTTCATTTATTTCATCTGTTTATTTTTCAAATTTTGATAACTTTTTTTTCATGTATAACAGGACAGAACTAGACATATAACTTGGGTATTTTCTTTACCATATGCAAAACGAAACAATTTCGAGCAAAAATAAGATCAAGTCATGATGTATAAGCCTTTTTGTTTTACCCCTAATTGTTTATCTAGGATAACCTTTAACTGGTGTTTGTATTTTTCTATATAGTTGCAAAGGAGTAGCCATCTAAGTGGTCAAGAAACTGTTCCCACTCGTGAGGATGAATCTAGTTTGCAAGTTTCATGTGAAACGAGTTTGTTAAGTCAGAATTTTGATGAGTTTTTAGCTGAGGAAAAAGATGCTACACTCAATAATGGCGATGCTTCAGTCAGCGACGACGATGATTCAGTCAGTGATTTTGATGAAGAAGTAAGCAACCGCGAGGATTATCTTCAAAATGAAGATGTTGATGCTTTAGAGGCAAAGAATGAAAATCAGAAAAAAAAAATGAACTCTGTATTGGAATGGAGTTTAGTTCTGATGAGTCTGCATATAAAGCTTATAGAAAGTATGGAGTCAATCATGGTTTCGATGTAAAGAGACAACTGACTTCGAAAAGAAACAACAAGCTAGTAAGGATGGTTTATGTCTACTCAAAAGAGGGGCTTAGACAGGAACCTAAGGTCAAAAGTCGTATTCACGACCAACCACAAGGTGTGGTTGTAAAGCTCACATGTCTTGCTACCTTTAGAGTAACGGAAGATATAAGATTGTGACTTTTAAGCCAAATCATAACCATGATTTAGTGAGGACACCAATGAAGCATTTGCTGAAGAGTCACCGAGCAATGTTTATCTCTCAAAAACAACATGCTGATGATGCCGATATGTCAGTAATTTCAGCAAAGGCAACCGTTGAAATGATGAGCAGAGAAGTTGGGGGGGGGGGGGGGGGGGGGGGGGGGGGGAGAGAATCTGTGTTTTATGGATAAAGACCTGCGCAATTACATATACTGTAAGCGAATGGCAGCAATGAAAAAGGGAGATGCTGGAGCAGTTTTGGAGTACTTTCAAAAAAAAAAGAGGATAATGCATCTTTTTTTTACTCAATGATACTTGATGAGGACTATATGATCACTAATATCTTATTGGCAGATGATCGATCAATTAGTGATTACAATCTTTTTGGAGATGTTGTTTGCTTTGATACAACTTACAAGACCAGAATATGATAGACCGTTTGATCCATTTGTCGGGATCAATCATCATAAGCAAACTATTGTGTTTGGTGCTGCTCTCTAATATGATGAAACCACATAGTCTTTTGAGTGGCTTTTTCAGACTTTTCTTGGAGCAATGTCTGCAAAACAACCGCAAACAATTCTTATAGAACAATGAGCAGCAATGCCAAATGCAATATGGAAAATGCTCACTGAAACAAAACATAGGTTATGTGTTTGGTATATTTACCAAAATGTTGCAAAGAGGTTGAGTCGTGTGTTTCATACTAGACCATTTTTCCACAGACATTGGAAAATGTGTATATGACCATGAAAATGAAGTAGAATGGTTATCGGCATGGAGTGAAATGCTCGAGAAACATGGATTGACAGAGAATAAATGGTTGAATAATTTGTTTGAGTTGAGAGAAAAATGGGCAAGGATATATGGTCGTCAAACTTTTACAGTAAATATAATGAGCACAAAACGTAGTGAAAGTATTAATAATATTTTGAAAAAGAAGTTGTCATTTCAGGTATTTGATATATAAGTTGTTTTTGGTCCAATCTTCATTGAATTTTGAGAATTAATCAATATATATATTTCAGGACTCAAGTCTTCCTCTTGATACTCAGTTATATGTTGCTGTCACTAGTCTGACCTTATACAATGAGCTTTTTTTTTTCACAACTGCTCCAAGTTAATACTAAATTCTCTATACTATTTCTATATGAGCTATCTGCCATTTTTAATTATTTTATGTCTCATATTTTGTAGGGAGTTGGCAATAGTTCTGGTGGATCATCGTAAAACTCTGTTATTTTAAATATGAAAACAGACTTTAAATATGTTTTGTTTTCGTTCTTAATTTTGGTGTTTCTAGCATATCCTAGTTTTTACACTTATTATTATTTTCAAAAAAATCAAGGCCATATTCAGATTCAACGTCTCTGCTAAACCTTTAGCAAAGCACACACAATGCCCCAACATTTGAGAGACTGCTCTATTCTTTTATTGAATATATTTGTATGTGAAGAGGATGACCATAATGCTGAGCCATAGAGTTATCACCTAAATTCTCTGCCAGCTATATAGAACAAAGAGTCTCAGTCCACGGTACCATCACCTTAACGGGTTAGGGTCAGGCGTATTTGTAATTTCAGGTAGTGTTTCTGCATGCATAAGCAAATTTTTAAGGCTGTGTATCTGTTTCAAATTCATCAAGTTTACAGATATATAGGACAGCAAGATATAAAAACAAAAGAAAAATCAGTTTTGGAACATTGTCAAGAAAGTTTATCATAATGTATTCAATGTTATGTGGATGAAAGGTTCATAACCAGAACCAATGCGTTTAAAGCAAATCAAATATTGTAGCCATCATACATTCATAGCAAATAAAGTAATAGACTTAGCAAAACACCACACTCCATTCACTAAAACATGATAAAGTTTCCAGGAGAAACCAAAGTTCTAAAACAGATTCAGAAAAACCAAAAGCAATTACAATATTATGTAATTGACTAAGTGTATTGTTAGAACAAAAAATGTTGTGATTCTGTCTTTGGCTTGACCTCTCCACTCAACTCAGCTACTCTCGGCCAGCCTCTCCATCATCTTCACCTACAAGTAAGCTGAATAAGTGGCTACTTTTCTGTTGCATAGGTTTCTTTCTTGTGAGATGAGGGCCAAGGAAACCATGTTCATCTCAATGCTTCACATATCGTTCCTGAAAACGACCGTGCTCGGAGAATCAATCGTCACAATGATTCCTTCATCTTCATCATCGCTTGATTCCGCCATCGTTTTGCTTCTTGTGCTGACGCTACTTGCGCAGGAAGCATAGACACAAACTTCCTGGACTCAAGCTGCTTTGTGGTGGCCATTGAGCTTTCTAATTTTGCTGCTTCTAATGGATGTTTCTTGTATAACAAGTTATCTTGTGGTGTTGAAGATGATTACTCTTTCTCTTGTCTCCACACTCAATGTGTTGCCTGTACAATCACGAGAGGATTGTTGTCTTCAATAGATACGTACCTTCCAACATGTTGCACGCCGAAGATGATGTTCAAATAGCAGGAAGAAAAAATTTATTGGATGAACATGGTTTGATTTGGCTCGGAGAAGGTAATATCGAAATTGAATCTGAAACCATAGAATCGGAGACTCAACTTGACAAACGCTTGTATTCTTATTCCCTCTGTCACTTTAGGTTTTTACACACGGATTAAGAAAACAATTATTTTTTCATATTTTCTATATAAAAACACAATTACTATACACTTAACCATATTTCAACCAATAGAAAAATAAACTGCAGCTTAAAATTAATAAATTTTGCATTGAAAGTCGAAAACGACACTTATTTTGTAACAAAAAAACTTCTCTAAAACGACACTTAATATGAAACGGACGGTGTTACTTCCTTTTTTATCCAAACTGTTTTCCTTTTTTCTAATTTTAATACATTTTTTTATTTATTCTAAATGGCCTTTTGATTGGTGATACGCAATCAATTCACATAGGGTGAACCTAAGTTTTGTTCGTTTTGAGTGGTGAAATTAAGTTTTGTTCACTTTAAAGAGTTTTATAAAAGGAGACTTTAAAATCTGAGAGTGGGCCTGTATAATTGGCCCATTTAGTTTCATCAAGAGCGTATTCTTTTTGGTCAACCTGCACTTAATATAATTTATCTGATTGTGTACCTTCGCCTACGAAGTTTAGGGTTTTGACGCCGCTGGTCCTCATCCTCTAGCTTTTGACAATCGAAAATAATGGGTTTTGCTGCGATTTGGAACTCTCATCCCAAGAAGTATGGGCCTGGCTCCCGCACCTGGTACTACACTCGTCTTCTCTTCTCTTTTGAAACGTTTCTTTAGAATCTAATAGTTTTGGTTCACCTTTGCTGTTATGTTACTGTTTAGGTCTGGGCCTTTTCAATCAAACTGTAGCCATTGATCTAACTAGATGATTTAAAATGTGTAGCCGTGTGTGCGGAAACTCGCATGGGCTAATCAGGAAGTATGGACTCAACTGTTGTAGACAGTGCTTCCGCAGCAACGCCAAGGAAATCGGTTTCATTAAGGTAATAATGTTGATTGATTGATCAGATATCAGTTTTCATAGGATTGTTACTGTTACTAATTCATCTCCTTTTTGTGTTTGCAGTACCGTTAAAGAACATCCGGTGTTGTTTATGCTGGAGCAGTCATTTGGTTTTTAAACTCTATATTGTAATGGATCTTATTAATGTATTATGATTTGATTTGAGTTGGTTAGCATTTTAGCTTCCTTATTTTAATTCAAAATACTGCTTCTCACGTTGATCTTGAGTTTCTCTTTACGTTTTGAGGTGTTTGAGTGGCTATTGCTCTGCCTCTATGAACCATTGACACATAAAAATACCTCTAAATATAGAATTAGAAATAGTATCCCTGGCTGCAAGACAAGCCATGAAGAATATAAAATCTGTTACAATGATTTGGTGAATGAAAAGTTGAAGTAGCCAAAACAAAAAAAGACAAGCCATGAAGAAAATAAATGGTTTTGTTCTGAACCAAAAATGCTAATCGCAGGAAGGACAAATTGAAATACAGTGGAAGTATCTGTAAATGTTTTATGATACGGTGTTGTTTATGGTGTTGTTTATGCAGGAGCAGTCATTTAACTTATTATAAATGTTATATGATTTCATTTGAGTTATTAAATATTTTATTATAATCCAAAATCTTGGTTCTGCAATTTAATTATAACTAGGTGGTTATCCGCGATTTCGCGGGAATATATATTTTTCAAAATTTAAATGTATATGTTTTATCATTTTTAATTTTTAATTTTTAAAAGTTTCAAATTTTCTTTTTTGTTACATATTTTTATAATAGTAAATTTAATATATTTAATATTAAAATATTTTAGTACGTCTAAAAATATAAAGTATGACTAATTTAAATATTTTCTTTTGTTTTCAAATAAAACTATTGAAAAGTTAGTAATTGTAATTTTTAATTCAACTTGATTAAGTTTATTTGTGATATAGTAATGAATTTTTGTTTTTGTTTTTATATGTTTATTTGTCCAACTTAAAAAAAAAAGATTTTGGTTTGCAATAAAACATAAGAATAGCAGTTATATTGTAATTATGTTTCATTTTAAAATTTTGTTCTTTTCTTATTTATTTTTCATTGACACAAATATAACAAGCAATGTCAAATGGCTTGTTACCAAACACTTGTTATATCCGTTAAAGAATGAAAATATTTCAATCATTATGTACACATAAATACATATATATATATATATATATATATATATATATATATATATATATATATATACATTTTTTCTAAATATTTAAATTTTGGTACATACATCTCAATCATTCTTGCAAGAAAATTACTGTAAACTTTTTATATAGTTTATAAATACATAATTGATAAAAATAATCGATGAAACATATACTCTTTCAATAAATTTTCTGTTTGTTTTCATAAATATTTATTTGTAATATTATTTGGATTGTTTGGAAACAGATATTAATTGTTTCTATAGTTATTATTTTCAAATATAACTAAAATTAAAAAAATATCAACAATCAAATTATAAACTTAAGACTTTATGTATGAGTGACATTAAGTAAAAATCACTTAAAAAATTTATCTTTTAAGTTTTAATATATAGTTGATTTTCTTAAGACTTCATGTATGAGTGACATATAAGCAAACTTTTCTTTAATATATAGTGGATTTGAGATTCAATAATTTTATTACATTGCAAAAGTTTATTACACCACAAAATACATATCATTATTTTGTAAATAATTTTCTTTTACATTCAATTTACATTATAATTTTCATTAACCCATCAATTTTAGAACTTATCATTTTTTATCTTCCTTACTCAATCTGTATTCATGTTTCAAAAACACATAAAACATTAATTCATAGTTATAATAATACGTGAAACTAATATATTTCCTCAAAAAAATAAAAAGTTAAGTAAGTAAAATTAAAATAACAAAAAAAACAAAAACAAGTTTTACTCTTCACTTGTGTTTTTATTTATATCTCCTTTTCTATTAAAAATAAGCATGCCAATTTATTATAATCAATTCTATATGAAATATATGAATAGAGTGAATACTATATTAATCCACGAATTTTTATATTAAAGTAAAAAATAATATAACATTTCTACTATTTCAATTTTATATTATAATATGATTTCCTTGATTAAATTTATTTTAAAATATAATAATAATAATGTTCAACTATACTATCAAAACCTTCCATTGAAAAATGACTAGAATTTTTAAAAATTGTATATTTGACTGTTTTGCATTCATTGGACACATTTTTAGAATATATATATATATATATATATATATATATAAGGTCTAGGTTAATTAGTTTTTGACTTTTTTCACTCTATGATTATTTTTCTACTATTAATAGAAATATGTTTTAAATCGTTTATATAATTATTTCTATAATATAATATGTACGTATATGTATATTATAAATTTCTATAATGTAATTTATGATATTTAATTGTTTTCATAAAAAAAAATATCTTAATTCATCTATATTTAATAAGTTTAATTCCTTGTTTGGTAATATATATAAGATTAGGTAACTTTAGGATTAGTTTCTTATTTATAACTTTAATTAAATAAATGAAAATTTAAATACCAACAACCAATTAAATTAAGAGAATTAATTCCAAACTTCACCAATAATCGACACATAAGCAAAAGTCACTTAAGTGACTTCTCAATTAATTAGGATATTAATTTTGAGTTTCTCTTTAGGTTTTGAGTGGCCATTGCTCAGTTTATCAATCTGCCTTTATTAACCATATAATCAACAAAGAAGGGTGTTTCTTTGGTGTTATACAAGTTAATAACAAAAGAAAGAAAGACAAATTGTGCTTCTTGATGTATGATTTTTCTGAATCTTTTTTTGTCTTGTCAAATTTTATAGTAACTAAATAAACTTACATTTTCACTAAATTTTGCATAGATAAACGCATTTTAACTTCATACGGGACATTACTGTTGATGGAGATTCGAATTGTCCTAAAGATACACCTGAGCAAGAATCTGGTTGATATTCTAATAAAAGTGATTTTAGTGAGAAGTTTAGACCTGGAAGATATTCTAACAAAAATGATTTTGGTGGAGAGGTTTTACACAGTATTAGACTTGCTCAAAGTGATGAAGTTTGAAAAGTTTTGACGTGTAACTCTGGGTAGTAAAATGAAAGGAGAGAACATAGTTGATTGGATTGACTATGGTCTATATTCAGGACCGGCCCAGACTAAAACCCGTAAAGCATGAACTTTAGGTACCACATAACATATAAACTTTCAGGGCGTCAAATTTTAATAAGTTATTTTGTCTTAGTGGTTTATGGTGTATAGCTCATGCCTGATAGGTAACCAGTTAGATGCTTCCTATTTTATTTACTTTTAGGTTGTAATGACAAATTAAGATTTGGCCCATACAAACCACTTGAATACTTGTTTAACAAACTTAGTTTCTTTTAGTACAAATTTTATTAAATAAATAATTTATTAAGCAATCCTAATTATTTTTTAAGGAAACATTCTTCTTTTTCACATTTTTTCAGTTTCCAATATGATAGTTTTTTCTATTTCTCTATTTTCTTTTGTAATTTTTTTAAATCTCAAAATATGAAGAAACAAAATAATCATAAATTATGTTTTAATTTTACGAGAGATATTTCACAATGTGAAATTAATGTTAACGTGATTTTATAACACATGTTGCTATATTATATACTTTATTTTCTTTTCTTTAATTTTGGATATATATATATATATATATAGAAAATGCTATTAAAAACATAATTAGAAATCGAAAAAATGGATTGTCAATAATATCAATACACACAAAGATACTTGCTTATTTGAAGTTGATTAATGATTTTTAGAATTAAAAATAAAAGTTACGTTATATAAATAATATTTAATTTTTTGAAAGCAAAAAGGTGCTACATTGTAAAATTTTGGTACTCATTAAGAGGCATCATTTTTTAGTTGTGCTTTAGGGACCACAAAAGTCCGGACCACCATTGCCTACACTTGTATTGATTTGAAAATGGTGAGATTGACCCGAAAACTATTTGGGACGCCAAACACAAAAGCAAATCACACAAACCAAATTCAACATCATATTTGTAGTTTTCCCAAACATATCACATGGAATATGCACTGCACATTTGTGTTTCAGTGCAGAAGAAAGTGAAGAGCTTACTATTGTTACTTCATCAATACCAGTAGCAAGTAGAATGTGTTATACTTCTTACGATTGATGTATAACTTTGTATCAACATTAAATATTGAACACAGGGGAAACCACTAACCACATAAGTGATTTTTGAACCGAAGAAATGTGTTGGACTATGTAATAATCTTCTGCTCCTTCCGACAACCTCCCCTCCCATATCTTTCCTATACCACAAAACATTAGATCCTTTAATGAAGTGATGAACTGCAATTCACCAGGAACTCTTTTAAGTTAAAACAATCACAAATATCAAGAGTATGAAGAAGGGACATGAAACCTTCTTCTACAATCCACTTTTACAACTCATCTAGTTTACATAATTCAAGTTCTTGCAATTGACGAAACCCACCACCCGAGCAAACCATTTTCCACCCACTAAAAGATTTTATTTCTTAAGGAAACCTCATTTAAATGCTTCAGTTTCTCAAGAATCGGAATCGTATCCTTCTCCAAAATGAAAGTGATTAAGAGAAATAGTTGTAAGGTGAGAAGGAAATTGTTGCTCATTAGGTAACTTTGGCATACGAATACTTAACGTCAAATGTTTAAGATTAATGAAATTCAAAATAACTTTGTGACCATTCACCTTTCAACTTTCTATAGTAAGATATTCCACGTGTTTCAGCTCACTTAGAGAAGAAGATAATGTTACCATAGTACACCCCTCGCCTCTTATATAGATAGAGACGTATCTTAGCATTGTCATTCCTTGGAGATTGCCCACAGTCTCATGTTCAATTGAGAATTCATCCAACGTCTCTAGGTTGACTAGATGACCTAATTCCAGTTTTACTTTCTCATGTATTCTCCATTGAAGATACAAATATGTAAATTCTCGCATTTGTTTCAAGAAATTAGCATGTAGGCTTGAGATCCAACAGCTACACATAAGTTTAAATAGAGCAACAACTTCAGATTCTGCATAGAATAAGGTAGATGAGATACATATGCCTTATATAAACTCAAATATCTCAAGTGATGAGCTTCCCAATGCTAGAGGGTTACTTCCCTCCTTCAAACTTGGCACCATAGATCTCTAAAATCCTCATGAGTTGTAGTAATGTAAAGCATAAACTAGACACCATTTACTTGAACTCTCGAAGCAGGAGAGATCTACCCTCTGAATTTTGTATACAAAATGTATGAGCACAAAGATGTATGACAAGACTGCCAAATTCATACGGAGATTGAGAGTTTTCAGTTGAGGTCAAGGTATTTGCATCAATAACTTGTACCAAATTCTCTTCTCTAGCTTTAGAAAGAAAACTTCTCTCATCATGTCATGAAACTGACATGTTTTAAATCTCCAAGTATGATTGTCTCTTTCAGAAATGACCATGTTTCTCTTTACTAATTCTGCTATGTATCCATCTGCCACCTCTCGAATGGTGGATACATTGTAATACACTGGGCATGGTATTCCTTCTGCAACCCAATAATAGGATAATTTCCCCACATCTATGACATAATCTTCAAGAAAATGGGAAAGATAGAGGAAGCAGTGCTTCAAATAACAAGAAGAATAACCCAAAGTAGATGCCACAATGTGTCAAAGAAAAATCGGTTGCTTAAGATATCTTCTGCATACAAGACCATATATTTCCTTCTCAGTAGGAATAATAAGTAGGTACATGCAGAACCCAAGAGATTCATACGACATGGCGGTAAAAATAATATTACGATATCTTTACAAGGTACATTGTCTTACGATCTAACATAAAAAAGGGACAAAACAAAAGTAATTATCGACAATATTGACAGTCGCCATAATGTTGATCCGGATGATGGACGAAGCACAACTGGGCATATCTTTTATTTCGGTAATTCACCAGTCACTTGATGTTCTCAGAAACATAACACATCCGCCTTTTCTTCTTGTGAAGCCGAGTTTATGGCTGCCACAGAAGCTGCAAAACAAACAATTTGGATTCAAGATTTGTTGAGTGAAATCACGGGTGAAAGATGTGAGAAGACTCTCATTAGCATAGACAACAATTCTTCCTTTGCAATTACAAAGAATCTGTATTCCATAGACGTAGTAAGCACATTCACAAGTGATATTATTTCATTCGAGAATGTATTGAAAATGGAGGATATTAGGGTTTGAATTTGAATTTAAATTTGTTAAATAGACTTATGTCTAATAACTTATGGTTTAAATCATATTCATGGTTATCTTTTATATTTGGTTAAATATAAAAATGTATACCGATAGCAAAATAAATTAACTTTGATTTGGTCAGGATGTTATTTTTTTTGCTAGTAATTTATGGTTAAGCTTCAATGAAAATTTTGTTTTCTCATTATGATAATTGATGTGACTTATGCTCCATAATACCACTTTACGTTTGTTGAAGAAAAAAACCATACCTTTATGATTTGTATCATAACGTAATGATGATTATCCTGATTCTTGATTCTATATAAAAGCTTATTGCTTAATAGAAAAGAGATAGATTCAACGACACAAAATTACTCTCCCCATTTTGAATAGTTATTTTAGTATTTCTTTTACTTTATGTCTCAGAGTACAACACAAAAGTTAGGTTCAATGGATTCTGTTTTTTGGTGATGGGAGACAGAAACATATGCAGTTGTATCTTAGGAATTTGAGCTCTATGAGACCGTCACACTACAAGCGTTTAAATATTTAAGGAGAGAGATTAATTCTCTCGGCTCTGAAATTAATTTTTATCAAATTATTTCGGTATTGTAATTTTGATTTTTGTTCTTATTATTTTTACAAATATCAGTTGTCCCCATTGTAGAAAAATAAGGTTCCTACACTCTTAAATTTTTAAATATTTTTTTATGTTTTGCACTAACAATATTGATATTTTTTAAAAGTATTTTTTTAAAGAACATGTCCATCAATATTCTAAAATCGGTGCGAGAATTGATTTGGGTGGGTTGTTACAACATCAGTTCTGTAAATTTTGTTTGTATTATTATACTAACAAAAACTGATTATTTTTGTGAAAAATTGTTTTCATGAAAACGGGAATCGAAGAAATAATATGATGGAAAATTATTCGCTTCCATCAGATTATTCTTGATTTTTGAGAACTGTTCCTGAGTTAAAATACTTTAGAGCTATTTTTTTCTTACTAATATTGATATTTGTTAGAATTATTATGACAATACAGGTATTGAGAGGAAGAAAGAATTATGATCATGGATAGACTGTTATTGACTGTTACGATCCGAATCAAACTATGGGTTTGTTGAGTGTTTTTATTGATTTTATTAAATTGCAGAATTTAACAAAATTAAAAGGAAAAACAAATCTGTCGGTTTTAATATTTTATTTTGGTTTGACTTGTTTAAAGCATTGGTTTGTTTTACACTGCTTTCAACTCGTAAAAATGTTTTCTGTGAAATAAAAAAATGCATTCATTTCTTGCAAAAATAACTTACTTCCTCATAAAGGTTATTAAAAGAAAAAGAAAAAAAGAAAAAAAATAGAAAAAAAAAAAGAAAAGAAAATGTAATTAGCCACAGTGCATATTACTGCTTTGACTTGGTTAATGATGATGATTTGATTTAATTATCAAGAATACGTGTAACGTTTTTGATTTATTGTTTCAGATTGTTTTCTCTTTTTGGAGCATAAAAAGGTTAAGTTTCAAGTATGGTGATACCATATTTATAAACAACATTCGATCTTTAAAAGAGCAAACGATATGGATGGAAATGAATCTGTGAGTCGATGCCCCAAATTAAGTTTGGGAGGGTCTGCCACATATGAATCATTTGCCATTAAAAATAAAATGTTTGTTGATATTGATCAAAAAATTTATATTTTGTCAATGCTTAATGCAAGTTGTAAAGAAAAAATTTACAATGCGAAAATGATGAGAAATCTTATACCAAAATGACTGAAACTGACATGTGTATTGTAGTTTCTAAAGTCAATATTATTGATAACAACCATATATAATGGTGGTTTTGATGCCATAAATAATATCTTGTAGTGATATGATATTTGATAAAAAATCAAAAAAAGTCTAGAACATAGTTTAATTTAAAAATCGACTTGAGAATACTATGAAAGTAGTTGAATGTAAAATGATAATTTATGAAAAATGAAATACATTTTTGAGAAATTGTAATAATTTTCGAAAATTCTTTTTATTTGTTTAAATATAAAGGAGTTGTAGATTAACTTTTCTGAACTCTTAAGAGATGTTAAATGTAAATATGCATGTTTCTGAGCTATCTTAAAAAATGTGGGGAAAGCTTTGCTTACTATATAAAGTCGTTGGCATGAGGTTAAATGAAATTATTGATAAATATGATTAAAAAATGTTTGGTTTTTTCATTATAATAATTGATGTGACTTAGTGCGTTATAATACCACTTTACGTTTGTTGAAGAAAGAAAATCATACCTTTATGATTTGTATCATAACATAATGATGATGGTCCTCATTCTTGATTTCTATATAAAAGTTTATTGCTTAATAGAAAATAAATTGATTCAACAACACAAAATTACTCTTCCCATTTTGAATAGTTATGCTAGTATTTTTATTTTATTTTATGTCTGAGAGTACAACACAAAAATGAGGTTCGACTGGTTTTGTTTTTCGGTGATGATGACAGAAACATATTCAGTTGTATCATGGGAATCTGAACGCTATGAAACCGTCATACTATGGGGCACTTAAAGATTTAAGGGAAAAAAATTACTATCTCGACTCTGCGATTCTTCTTTGAGATACTCCTATTGTTAGTGTTTCTTCATTGTCATAAAACTTATGCACTAAGTCAATAGGTACCCTCTTGTCCAGTTGAGTCCAGGAACTTTGATTAGCATAGGAAACTGCCAGTCTTGTGAGATCGTGTCCACAAGAAGTACCGAAGATGATGGTACAAGGAGCGGTTTTCCGCAAGGAGAAGAGAAGCCATTAGAGAGAAGAAGAGAAGCATGGAATCTTCTCACCGCAAGGCGGAGCCATCTGAGAAACAAAGACATGAAAGAGATTTTTTCTTGCAACAATCCGAAAGAGATCTAATTGAAGAATTGATAATGTTCCATCTCCTCCACCTAAAACGTCTCATTAATACAGAGGTATAGCCTTGCTCACCAAGAAAGTGTTATGGTATAATCATAGAGGTGTAAAGAGTAATAGCAAACCATTTTACATAAAATCTTCTTTAACCCACCATGTTCATTCCATCAAGAAATTCAAATTCTTTTCTTTCGTTATACTTCATAAATCTATCAAACATAAAAGTTGTTCTCAATATGAGAAAATTTACACATACCTGAAAGTGGTGGATCTAGAAGTCTTTTTAGTGAGGGCATATAGTATTTTATATATTTGTTGATACAAAGTAATTTAGTTTTAATGTATGATTTAAAAAAATTCATAAAACCATAATACTTACAATTAAAAACTGATTAAGGAAACATTTGCATTTTAAAAAAGTAACTTAATATAAAGCTAAAACTAGTAAATAAAATAGTGAACAAAAAATATGGTAACAAATTACAACAAATATGATGGAAGCTATTAATAAATGACATGTAAATCATCTAACTATTTAGAGATGAACACAAAAACTAGTGTTTCCATGCTGAAAGTTTTTTAAAAATAAAAATAATCATGCAAAACAAAAGAAACAGAAAAAAAAAAACTTCTAATAAATGACAATTATTTGTCTGTTGGAAATAAAAGACAATTAAATCGGGAAGCTTTTGGATATATAGGTATAGAAGATGTGGTTTTCCATGCTGAGACACTTGATAACTTAGAAAAAGAAATAAGGAAAAATTAAACTAAAAATGTAACAGTACGAACATTACCTACTAATTATATATGGTTATAATCAAAATTTTCTGACAGCTAATCTGTTGAACTATCATATCTAACCGATTAAAATTGCATATTGTTTAGTAGTAGTGGTATTTTATATTCTGATAGTATATATAGAAGATACTACAATTATGTACGCTATGGAATACTTGCGTAATGTTCATACTATTGGTGTTTTTTTTCTATGCATTATTAAAATATATTCTTTTTCTGAAATACTCTGCTTGTTTATAATGTTTTAGAAGTTTTATGTTGTTTCAAAATATAAGATATTTAAAGATTTTAAGATATGTTTTGAGGTTTTAAAATTAACTGTAACTTTATTGGAAATTGTTCAACCAATAAAATTTTACAATTTTTTTATTGAATGATTTTAAAATTAGATCTGTAAAAGTATTTTTAAAGAAATGTAAATGTCTTCTTAATTTCAGTGCTTGAACTAAAACATCATATAAAAGGAAATCATGGATTACCATTTTTGTTTTTAATTCTTCATATTATAGCTTTATTTATAATTTTTAAATAAATTTGATTTTTATAGTATTTTTAATGCGTCTAAATGTCATTTCATGAATCTTCAAAATCAAAACTAACAAAAAATGCAACCCACATGTTAAATTTGTTGGGAGGAAAACCTATGGTAGATCGTATATCTTTTTCATTTTTGTCCAAACAAAAACTATTCATAGAAGCTTTTATCGAAAATAACCTTCAATTTAAAAATCATAAAATAGCATTTGCTTAACAACAAAACAAAATAATAAATAATTAATTGTTGACAAAAATAATAATTAATTTAACATAAATTTTAAACTAAAAATCAGATAAATGTTTATTATAAAACTATAATATAGATTTAATAATTTAAACCCATCGAAACTTATATGCTAAACATTAAAGTTCAAATTCAAAACATCAAATTTAAGGGAAATAATTTTTTATATCATTTACTAAGAATAATTTTATATTTTTTAAAGAGAATGTTTTTTATAATAGGGGAAATTGCTAAAAATACTCAAAACTTGATTTCAAATGCAAAAGTGTACCCCAAATTCATCAAATGCAAAAGTAACCCAATAGGCTAGTGAAAATATAATAAACTCCTTGTGAGCAAACAAAAAAAACTGTATTCAATTTTACCAAAATAACCTTTTCGCGTGAGAAGACTTCCTAAGAAGTCTTCTGCGAGAAGACTTCCCTGTAAGTCTCCTCCAGAAGACTTCTCTAGAAGTCTTCTTTAAGAAGTCTTCCGGACGTCTTCCGTGAAGTCGTCCAGTAGTCTTCCGAAATTCTCCAGAAGACTTCTCTGGAAGTCTTCTCAAACAATAAATCCTAAAAATAATTTATAAAATTCATAAAAAATATTTATATAGAGGAAAAATAGAAATCATGTAACCACAAACATTTGTAAATAATGTAAATTTATATCAACTAAAATTGAATTGTTTTCAACCTAGATGAATTAATGTAGAATGAGTCATGGTATTCATTGGTTTAGGGTTTAGTAACATATGTGATAGTATTGTAGGTAGTTTTAGGCGTAAATTTTGAAATTTATCTTCTAAACTTTTTTTTTTTGAATTTGACGAATATGTGTTAGTGATCCTCTAATAAGATGATTTTAAACACTTTCTAAGTTTATTTTATGTTTAAGGAAGTGTTTTTTTGGTTAGTTAATTGATTTAGGGTTTCAGAAGACTTCCAGAAGACTTCCCGGGAGGTCTTCTAACATATAATGCAATAGAAGACTTCAAGGAAGACTTCACGGAAGACTCTACAATTTTACCGCTTGAATTTAAGTGAAAATTCAAATTCCCGCCTAATGGCGAAGTCTTCTGGAAGTCTTCCGGACGTCTTCCGTGAAGTCGTCCAGTAGTCTTTCGAAAGTCTTCTCTGAGAAGACTTCCATGTATGTATTCTCCAGAAGACTTCTCTGGAAGTCTTCTCAAACAATAAATCCTAAAAATAATTTATAAAATTCATAAAAACTATTTATATAGAGGAAAAATAGAAATCATGTAACCACAAACATTTGTAGATAATGTAAATTTATATCAACTAAAATTGAATTGTTTTCAACCTAGATGAATTAATGTAGAATGAGTCATGGTATTCATTGGTTTAGGGTTTAGTAACATATGTGATAGTATTGTAGGTAGTTTTAGGCGTAGATTTTGAAATCTATATTCTTAATTTTTTTTTTTGAATTTGACGAATATGTGTTAGTGATCCTATAATAAGATGATTTTAAACAGTTTCTAAGTTTATTTTATGTTTAAGGAAGTGTTTTTTGGTTAGTTAATTGATTTAGGGTTTCGGAAGACTTCCAGAAGACTTCCCGGGATGTCTTCTAACATATAATGCAGTAGAAGACTTCAAGGAAGACTTCACAGAAGACTCTACAATTTTACCGCTTGAATTTCAGTGAAAAATTCAAATTCCCGCCTAATGGCGAAGTCTTCTGGAAGTCTTCCGGACGTCTTCCGTGAAGTCGTCCAGTAGTCTTCCGAAAGTCTTCTCTAAGAAGACTTCCATGTACGTATTCTCCAGAAGACTTCTCTGGAAGTCTTCTCAACCGACGAGGCAGTTGAGAACCTCGTGAATCTCATATGTGGTGGTGAACGCAAGATGAAGTGGGGCAAAGAGTGCTGGCCAGACATTGGTACTAAGCCGTGGACCAATCCAAAGGTCATCATTGTCAAGGAGGAATCTCTTGAGCTTCCTTTCAAGGAAGAAAGAAGACCCTGGAAGAAACCTCGTACTGAGTCTCGTACTGAGGCTCCTTCTGAGGATCATACTGAGGCTCCTGCTCCTTCTGAAGCTCGTACTGAGGCTCCTTCTGTTTCGTGGAGTGGGCTTAAGAAAGAAGATCTTGAACAAAGTTTCAAGAACTTGACGAAAGTTATGACTGATGGGTTTGGGCAGTGCCTAAAGGAGATCAAGCTTCTTGCCGATAGGATTGAAGCTGTGGAGAAGAAGGTGGGAATCAACCACAATGAATTTCAACTCATAGTTTCAGAACCGGATAATATTGCGCACGAACTGGGGGTTAATACTGAAACTTCTCCCAAAATCAAAAAGAAGAGGAATACTAAGAATAAGAAGTGAACTCGAATTTGTTTCATTTGTTGATTGGATGGTACATTTGTTTTATTTGTTGATTGGTACATTTGTTTCATTTGTTGATTGGTACATTTGTTTCATTTGTTGATTGGTACATTTGTTTCATTTGTTGATTGGAACATTTGGCTTGACACGAATTGCAGAGTGAGAGTGTGAATGAGAAGAAATTAGGAAGTGTCAACAAAGACACTGACCAAAAACAAATGAGTAGCATCAATAAACCTCAGCTCCCGGAGGTGGAAGATCCAAGTGTTGTCATGATGGACAAAACTGAGCCAACTAAATCAGACTTGGATAGGGCGGAGGAGAGACGCCGGATAAAGAAAGATGTTACCATGGCATACCTCAGGGGAAAGAGTGAACGAGAGAGGAAGCTTGCTGCATCACAGCAGTCTCCTTATCAGGGCAACAACACAACCAAAGTGATCGTGCCGAACAAGAAGGCTGGTCTTGGCTATGATCCGTTTGCTCTCCTTGACAAGAATAAGAATAAGTTGCTTATTGAATTTTTGAAAAAATATCCGTAAGTACTAATCTCCCACAGAACATTAAGTTGGTTGTTGTTGTTTGTTGATTTAGTTTTGCTGTTTTCAGGAGTCATAGAATAGCTTTTGATAAAAGACCACCGGGGCCAAGTTTGTGGTATTCCACCATCCGAACACCCCTAAAATGGCTCCACGACTCGGTAAGATTTTTAAGGTTTACTTATGGAAGTCTTCTGGAAGTCTTCTGGAAGTCTTCTGGTAGTCTTCCGGAAGAAGTCTTCTGGAAGTCTTCCGGAAGAAGTCTTCTGGAAGTCTTCCGGAAGAAGTCTTCTGGAAGTCTTCTGGAAGTCTTCTGGAAGTCTTCTGGAAGAAGTCTTCTGGAAGTCTTCTCGAAGTCTTCTGAAAGTCTTCTGGAAGTCTTCCGGAAGTCTTCCGGGGGAAGTCTTCTGACTTGTTATGTCTTCTTGAAGTCTTATGCCTTGATATGTTTTCAATGCAGCATATGGATGGTTATATCAATTTACTGAGGCAGCGGTTTCAGAGGCATCCAGAGCACTTTAGGAGCGAGAGGCTTTGCATTCTTGATCACGTGTTTAGCAGAATGTGGACGTTCAAGTACCCAGACTTTAAGAGATCAGAGTCCGATGCAAACGGGTTAGGAAGGTTGCTCCCTGGAGAGAGTTGGGATTTTTATGCTGGTATACTACCCAGATTTTGCCAAACAAAATAGGTTTGGGGATTGGATGTGGATGACATTTATGCGCCAGTGAACTTCATGAATGATCACTGGATTGCATTTGGGTTTCCATTCCAAACAGGCACATCACCATCTGGGACAGCATTATAAACCATATTAGACCTGCTCAACTCGCCGATTTAATGGAGCCTTTTGCCAAGATGCTACCTTATCTGCTTGTGGAATGTGCTGCCTCCGTCGAAGAGCGTGTGAAATACACACTAGAGCCATTCACATATGCGAGAGTGTCTGACGGAGTACCTCAATGTCGTGCTGGTGATTGTGGTGTGTTCACCTTGAAATACATTGAGTGTCATGCTCTTGGAATGGAATCATTTCCTCCTGGCTTATCTGATAAGAACGTCAAGAGCATTAGGGAGAAGATGGCTACTGACCTATTCAATGAGACCCCTGGCAACAATTGAGGGCTTGGATATGTATGATTGAACTAATATTTTGTACATAATTCTAATTCTAATCTTTTGTAACCTTGAACTAATATTTTGTAACCTTGAAATAATATTTTGTACATAATTCTAATTCTAATTCTAATGAAGGAACCTATTCAAACACAGTACATAAGATAAGTTCATAAGACATAAGATAAGTTCATAAGACATAAGTTCATAAGAACGTAAGTTCATAAGACATAAGACATCCAGACGAATTACAGACGACTTCAAGAAGACTTTAAGAAGATACCCTCCGGAAGACTTACAGAAGACATCCAGACGACTTCAAGAAGACTTACAGACGACTTACAGAAGACTTTAAGAAGATACCCTCCGGAAGACTTACAGAAGACATCCAGACGACTTACCGAAGACTTACAGATGACTTACAGAAGACTTCAAGAAGACTTTAAGAAGATACCCTCCGGAAGACTTACAGAAGACATCCAGACGACTTACCGAAGACTTACAGACGACTTACAGAAGACTTCAAGAAGACTTACAGAAGATACCCTCCGGAAGACTTACAGAAGACATCCAGACGACTTACCGAAGACTTACAGATGACTTACAGACGACTTCAAGAAGACTTACAGAAGATTAGTTCTCACTATTTGGACAATTTGGACGTGTATGACCAGGTTGTCTGCAGTTTGAGCAGCTATAATCCTTATGTAGCTTCCGCGGTTTGTGTTCTCTCATCCTAGATAGCTCCAACCAAGATTGCCATCTTGATTTCTTTTGTCGCCCTGGAAGACTTCTTAAGACATACGGAAGACTTCTTAAGAAGTCTTCCAGGGCGACAAAAGAAATCAAGATGGCAATCTTGGTTGGAGCTATCTAGGATGAGAGAACACAAACCACGGAAGCTACACAAGGATTATAGCTGCTCAAACTGCAGACAACCTGGCCATACACGTCCAAATTGTCCAAATAGTGAGAACTAATCTTCTGTAGAAGTTTTCTCTGTGGATGACTTCTTTAGAAGTTTTCTCTGTGGATGACTTCTTTAGAAGTATTCTTCAGGGTAGACTTCTTAAGAAGTCTTCTACGTTTAGCTAATTGAAGTTTAATAAAGATTGACGTAGAAGACTTCTTAAGAAGTCTACCCTGAAGAAAACTTCTAAAGAGGTCATCCACAGAGAAGACTTCTAAAGAAGTCTTCCGTTTATGTCACTTTTTGCAATTGTAAATTTACGAAGGAAGACTTCTCTAGAAGTCTACTTTGTATAAGACATATTGAGAAGTCTTCATTTGTAAATATTGGCTTTAGGCCTGGGCATTCGGGTCTTCGGGTCGGGTTTGGGTCGGGTCTTGTCGGGTCCGGGTCCTTCGGGTCTTAGATATTTAGACCCAATAGGGTAATTAGAATTTGTCGGTTCGGGTTCGGTTCGGGTCCTGTCGGGTCCGGGTCGGTTCGGGTCTTAAATGTGAGACCCAATAGGGTAATTAATTTTTTTTCGGTTCGGTTCCGGGTCGGGTTCGGTTCGGGTCCTACCGGATCTGACCCAAAAAATACCCAAAAACACACAAATTTTTTTTTAGAAATAGTTTAAATGCACAAAATATCTAAAATTTTACTTAAAATTTGATCCGAAGACATGAAAAATACCCAAAATTTATTCGATTAATTGAATTATATTTTTTAAAATCTATAGTTTTACATAAAACCCAAAACAAACCCGAAACTTTAAAAAATATTCTTAATACTAAAAATACCCATATATATATATTTAATATATACTAAAAGTTTCGGGTATTCGGGTACCCTATCGGGTCTCGGGTTCGGGTCGGGTCGGGTCCAAGACCCGCGGGTCCTCCACAACAAGACCCAATAGGGTAAAATGACATTACCCGTACCCGACCCGAACCGGTTTTTTTGGGTCGGTTCCGGTTCGGGGTTTTCGGGTCCGAGTAAAATGCCCAGCCCTAATTGGCTTACTTTTGATTTTGAAAAATTTTCGAAATTCCCAGAGAAGACTTCCCTAGAAGTCTTCTCGGATAAACAAGTTGGTTTTGCAATTGACCGATCGTTGTCAGAAATTTGACTTCTATAGAAGACTTCTCTAGAAGTCTTCCGGCGGAAGACTTCTAGGGAAGTCTTCTTCTTTATAACATGAAGTCTTCTCAGCGTCGCCAGAAGTCTGTCTGAGTTACTTTTGCAATTGAGAATTAATAGCAAAACATTAAATATTATTGAGAAGACTTCTTTAGAAGTCTTCCGACGGAAGACCTCTTAAGAAGTCTTCTCTCGTTACCAAATGTTTGACCAGAAACCCGGAATAAAACTTGAGAAGACGTCTAGAGAAGTCTTCCGCTGGAGAAGTCTTCTCATTAATATTTAATGTTTTGCTATTAATTCTCAATTGCAAAAGTAACCCAGGCAGACTTCTGGCGACGCTGAGAAGACTTCATGTTATAAAAAAGAAGACTTCCCTAGAAGTCTTCCGCCGGAAGACTTCTAGAGAAGTCTTCTACAGAAGTCAAATTTCTGACAAATTTCGGTCAATTGCAAAACCAACCTGTTTATCCGAGAAGACTGCTAGGGAAGTCTTCTCGGTTTTGCTTGTTTTTTTTTGTAATCAAAGGAAAGTTAGAAGACTGCTGGGGAAGTCTTCTAGTCAAAACACGCAAAAGGTCAATTGCAAAACTAACCTATGCATTGACCAGAAGACTTCTCTAGAAGTCTTCTTCGCGAACAGATCTGAAAAACAATATCGATTTTATACCTTGGACCGTCAGATGACTTGCTTAGGCTTCTCCAAGCACACAGAACTTCAATACTCAAGCTACCAATCCGTTACTCTATGAACATTACAAAGTTTGGAATAAAAATCTTGGGTTTTTTGAATGATTTTTTAAGGAAAGTGAAAGACATGTGGTTTGAATGCACAACAAATGAGATAGTAAGAGAAAAATTCGTTTTTTTTGTCATTAAGACCTTCAAATTGGTTGTTCATGGTAGTTGGGGGATTGATGGCAATGGCAATATTGTAAATATTTGGTGAAGATAAGGATGATAGAGTAAAAGACTTATTTAAAAAAAAAACAATGACATTTTTGTGAATAACTCGAAAATTTAGAGTGAATAAGACAAATAAAAGTTCCAAAAAAAATGATAGGTTAGTTTTGCATTTAAGTTGAAATTTTGAGCCACTTTTGCAAAACACCATTTATAATAAGTTAATTCTATAATGAATTAACCAAATATCTAGCTACTATCTCTCGAAGCAAAGCAGACATCAAGACCTCGCTTGTATTATATTTTTATCCTAATATGTTATTTGAAATAAAATAATGTTTTGATATTATTTTTTATTTTAATTTTTTTGAATAATCATTCTTGATTTTATATGCACTAAATATAGATCGCACGTTTGTTTAGAAATAAAAATGGGTTAAACAAACAATTTTGTTATTATAAGGGGAAAATTCTATAAAAACACCCTAACTAAAATTCAAGTTTTTAATACCCAAATATTTTTCGTATCCAATTTAATACCACAACTAGTTTATTTTAACCATTTTAATACATAAAATTCTATAGTCACACCCATTTTAATACCCAAAGTTTTTTCATTTTAATTTAAATTACTAATAAATTTCATTTTTTAAAATCTCCAAATCTAATAAATAATATTAAAAATTTCTAGTTTTATTTCAATATTTAGGAAGAAGGTAAATAAATTAGGTATAAAATTAAAAAGTTTAAAGGAAAAAATAATAAATTTGTTTTTATTTCAGAAATCAAACTAAATGCAATATTAAACACATAATTAAAACTTCTACTACAAAATTTAAGATTATACTAAATCTAGTTACTAATATTTTAACACACAAAATAAAATAAGATTTTTTTGAGATTTTTTTTTTAAAATAAGAGATTTTTAAAATTTTGTTGGAAACTTATTAGTAGGTTTAATTAAAATAGATAGAGTTTAGTTGTTAAAATGTACAATTTTAAAATTTTTATATTAAAATGAGAATAATAATTAATTTGAGTATTAAGCTAGATAGCGAAAAAAATTAGGTACTAAAAGGCTTAACAAAACTTAGTTGAAATTTTTTTACTATTTTTTGGTAAAAGATTTTATTTTTTCACGAGAAAAACAATTCATGTTGTAGCCCGCCGATTGTTACGTTGAATCTGGTGATAAAGTTCGCATGATGTATGCTGTTGCCACGTGTTCGAGTTTTGTAGGCTGTGCAATGATTATCTTCAGATTGTGGTGTACGTTTATAAACGCAATGGTGGATGTCACCCATTCACACGAGGCCACGTGGAAAGGTTGAGCTTTGAAGAAGTTTTAGCTCTCCTCTCAGTTCGAGACACGTCGTTGGCGCGTGGTAAGCTAAGTGGAGAACAGAAACGAAAAAGATAAGGGGGGTAAGGAAAGAGGGTAGGGCAAAAAAAAAAAGAGGTAAATCTATCAAATAATTTTTTTTGAAGTTTTTGTCACAAAATAGCATTAAATAAAAAATGACTAAAATAATTTTTTTTATTTTGAAAATTTAAATATTTTTTATTTTTTATTTAATTACAAACTTCAACTCCAAAACTCAACTCATAACTCTAAACTCTAAGTTTAGATTAATTAACCCAAGAGATATAAATATATATTTTATTTAATTATAAACCTCACCTCTAAAACCCAACCCATAACTCTAAACCGTAAGTTTAGATTAATTAACCCAAGGGATATAAATATATATTTATATCCTTTAATAAAGTATATTTTGGTCATTTTTTTCCTTGAGTATTATTTTGGGGACAATAACATTTTAAGATCTATTTTGGTATTTATCTCAATAAAAAATTGGTCTATTTTCTTTAATATAATTCTTTGATATTTGATCCAAAAAAACAAGGGGAGGGGGATTTGTACCCTAAGTTTGATATCACGTTGCAAAATTATTTTTAATGAAAGATTATTTTCAAAAATAACTTAATTTTTTGATGAAAATAGACTTAACTATTTTTTTCTAAATATTTATAAAAACTTAGACCATCTCAAATGTATTTTACTATTTTCACTTCTAAAAGAGAGGAACTCTATAATAGAGGTGAGATATACTCCAACGTATTTCTCTAAAATAGCAATCTTCAAATATACAGTAAAAATAGAGTAATGTTATTTCTTCCTCTATAAATAGAAGAAAAAAATAGATATTTCTATTATAGAAGAAGAAATAGAGGTGGGTTGGAGCAATTTAACCTCTAAATGCTATTATAGAGGTGAAAATAGCAATGAGTTGAAGATGCTCTTAGAAATTTAATTTCACCCATTTAACACTAAACTCTAAACAATAATCTCAAAGTGTAAACTTAAATATTAATATATTTTTGATAATGTGTATTTTTTCAAAGTGGAATAACTTATGATATTTTGACAATTTCTCAAAAAACAAACTATTTCTTTGACATTTTGTTGACCAAAAATCTTTGACATTTTTTAATTGGTGGTTCAGCTGGGTACGAGTTGGTAGACAATAGCCATGGTGGATTTGAGTGGCTTTGAGCCTTGATCGGTCCACTGCTGAGAGCATGGACGGCCTGACCAGTTGCTCAAACTATCAGCTTAGTAGGAAAGTCCATAACCACAACAGATCTGATCTGACCCGTGAGCTGGCCAATGTCCCACCAACTTATTGTTTTCACTTGGATCAAAACTAAGCTCGACAAAGCAAATCTCAGATTAATGATCATAAATATACATTTCACCTTTCTTTTCCATTTGTTCTTTTGCATTCCTTTTGATTTATGATAATTGAGTTGGGAAAATGATAAGGACTCCAAATTTTATCAAAAAAAAAAAAAAAAAATGATAAGGACTCGTGTTTAACATATACATTAAAAATATGGAATACGTTACAAAAAAAGTGGAATGCAAGCTGTAACACAGTCTGTCAATGTTATTTTATGATGTAAGTCTTGGTTATGTTCACATAAGTATTGATTATGATAATGTTAGTCAATAGTCATGAATCACGATTATGTTTTAGATAACTATTAAGAAATGGTTTCAAAACTTTTAGATTAGTTTCCAAACGGTAATAGTGATCGGTCTCCCATAAACTATTAGATTTAATGATTTTTCTTAAGATTCTATCATCTGTTTATCTAATCTATTTATTACTCCTTCCGTTTTTTTAATAATTGACGTTTTGTGAGAAATATTTTGTTCCAAATTATTTGACGTTTTCAATTTTCTATGTAAAATTTATATTAATTAATGTTAGATGACCAATGATATTATACATTCTATTTTATCATTGGTTGAATTGTGGTTAAGTAAATAATTAATGATGTTTTTGTTTAGAAAATAATAAAAAATTAAATGTTTCTTAATCTGTGTGCATAATCTTAGAACGTCAAATATAAAAAAACGGAAGGAGTATTAAATAGGATTACATAAACAATGATTATCCTCTCTTTGAAATGTTACTAGAATCTAATCCCCCACACGTTTGTACAAATAAGTTTTTTATTCGATACATGTTATTTTTATATTACAATAATATTTTACATATATAATTTATATTTTAGAGCTCTATATGTATAACTCTGTAATTTTATTGTTTATGTTTATTATTAGAGATTATTAATTGTTTGACGTTACTTTGTTATTAATCTTATTACATACTAATGTATTACAGAGTTCGATACAATAAATTTATAATATGAAATAGTCAAATAGAGCATTTACTACAAAATCTGGTTTTTAAATTTCTGCAACTTGCATACAATAGTTTTTTTTGTTAATTTAGTTATACTATAGAAAATACATTTATTTTGAATAATTTCTATTTTTATTGTGTTTAAAAATATACTTAACCATCTAGCATTTTAGTATTTCTGGATTTTACAATTAAATATATTTTTATGTTTAAATAGTTTATAAATGTAAGATTTTTGTACCGGTAATTGTAAAGAAAAATATTATCTTCCAATACATTTCGAGTTTGGAATAATTTATTTTTGATAAAAAAATTGTACAAAATGAATATTTGTTTAAGATGATATAGAATCTTGATTAGGCACATATCATAGATTACATCATAAAGTTTTATCCGAAATTTTAGAGAAAAATTAGTTATTTATGGTGACATATTATTTATAGAATTTTTATCCAAATAGAATACTTTTGGATGCTATGGTATAAACATTTCTGATATTTTTAATAGATTAAGATTTTAATAATACAATTCTTTTGTTTTCTTTTGTGTTGCATTTAAAAAAAAATCTACCGTAGCTTCTATGAATTTATCTTTTGTAAAATTTGGACCATTATCATTTTGAGCTTAAAATATTTATTTTCAAAATTTTATATTTGACCAGAGAACTTGAAAATTATGCAACTATTTTTGCGTTTGAAATATAAGAATTTTAGTTTTTTGTTAGTAAATTTATGAATCACTTATAAAGTATATTTGAAATTTTGTGTAAGATTTTTATTTTATTTTTTATTAGTAGATTTGTTATAATTAAAAATAAACTTTAAGTTTAAAGTTAAAATTTGATTTATCATTAATACCTTTAATGAATTATTAAAGTTTCAAAATTTCTAACAGCCTATTTTAAAAAATATTACATGAATAAAATTTAATCATATATATAGTTCTGTTAAATTTAATTCATATATACTTCAATTTAATATAATTTTGTTATATTTAATTCATATAGTACTTCTATTTTAATATAGTATAGACTAAAAATTACAAAGTTTATAAATATATCATATAACTTTTTTAGTTTTATAATAAATTAATTTATAATAATAATAATAATAATATATTACTAATTATGACTTTAATTAATGCAATATTCAGAAATTTTGATTTCGTTTTTGTTTCTTATTTGATAGTTACTTTTGGTTCTAGGATTTAGCAAGTTGTTGATTTAATATATTTTAATAGAGTAGATATTAGGGATGACGAAGATATTTTTTTTATTTTGTTTTTTATGATTAAATCAATCAACATTATCATGTATTTTACGATTTGTTGCCGAACCGGCTAAACTGAAATAGACACGTAATAAACCGTTGTAAAACTACCAAATGAGATCATCTTCTTCATCTCCTGTGAATAATGAAGACCCTGATACATGGAATAATGAGAAATATTTAAGATAAACTATTTACATGAGATAATTCAAGGAGAGGAATAAGATACTTAAGACATGGACTCACATTCTGATCTAGCCGAACACCTAACATCACAAGATTGGGATGATTAAATGTGATAGGTTATTCATGAAAGGTAAACTATGAACTATGCTTATCCAATGGTCTATTGATCCAACATGATAAGGTAAGCCGGAGAGAAGTTAATAGCATGAGTAAGATAATTCTTTGTGTATGTCAAGAATGATCCACCATAGATATTATACATGTTAGCTTATATGCAGGTTTTACTTGGTTGATGAAGAACGTAAATAATCGTTTTAGTGGTAGACATGATGCAACAATGTTTTGATACGATGTATAAACCGAGAAATATGAATTGATATGCAGGTTTATTAAAAGTTTATATGTTATTGTATAACTATTATAGATTTAATTAAGTAGATGATATTAATGAAGTTATAAAAATAAGTATGTCTATATATTTAGTCACAACATTGTTCAATATATCCAAAAAAGCATGGCAAAGTAATATTCAAATAAGAATGTGTATGATAGTTTTATGAGTGGTAAAAATGACAAGTGATCTGTATGTTATTGGCATGGTTCTTTCTTATATATATATATATATTCACTGTTTGCTTAAAGGAATGTTGGTAGTCCTGTATTCTTTGTTTTAATGATTAAGCTAGAGACTGATATTTATTTTGACATGTTTTTGTAACCACAGATTTCAAATCAATATACAGACTTTCTTGTGAAATCTATTATCACAGAATTTAGTATACTGATCATTACGGGATGCATCTCATTGGTTATTACTGAAACTTAACTTCATCCATTTGAGTTTATACAATCTTGCGGTGGGTACTCTTTAGTTTCTTAATAGTCATAAAATGATTACTAAAAAGAAAATGTGATCTGAAAAATCTTCTTATGCTTACGTAAACTTATACATTCATTTGAAAAAGAAAAAAAAACTTATACATCCAATATTCTAGCAAAATGTCTTATAAATGTGATATATCTTCTTTTTTGGGTCAAAGTAAATGTGATATATCTTTCATTTTGAGTTTTATAATTATCATTTTTTTTTAACTGAAGCTAGCAGTTATCAGTTAAATACAACATTGTTTCCAATTTTTTTTTAAATCAGTTACAACATGTTTTACTCTTTATAATAGATGCCATTGGTTGGAGCCTCGGAGGTGTCTGTTTGCCCGATATTATATCAACTAAACTATGTTAATTTATTACTTTATTTAACGGGTGACCTGGTTGTAGTAAGGCACCATGAAACATTCTGATCATTGATCTGCATGGTATGTGGAGGATTCTTGCACCCAATAAAAAGGTGGAGGATTTTTTTTTTTTTTTTTTTTTTTTTAAAGGGCAAGTATGCGGAGGATTAAAAGGTATCTTTTGGATCCCACTCACTTTAGTGAAATGTGAATTTTGTAAAATGTTGTAGTTTATTATGTTAATTGTTTCTTTTTCTATAATGCTAGTTTCATTTTCGTGGGATTCGTCCTTAGTTAAATTTAAAACAAGTTGGGGATATAAAAACAAAAGTTGTTTCCTGGAGACTTCAACTAATTACATTAATTGTAGTTATACCATTTCGATTGCTTTAGGGTTTACTCCTACAAACGTCATGATATTATCTTAGATACAAGTTAACTTAATTTAGCTAGTAATTATTTGTCGGATATAAAATTCCGGACTAAATTTTGGTCAATTATTGTAATAGCTACTAGATTTTGATCTGCACATCTGTGCGGATAATTTTTTATTTTATTAATTGTAAATTTTGAAAAATATTAATAGTTCAGTAATTTTTCATATTTCATTCATATATTAATTTCAATTTAATATATATATATATATATAGATTATACTTATAAAATCTCTAAAAATAGCATAGAATTTGCTTCTATAATAAAAATTTATTTAATTTTTATTTATAATAATATTATATTATTAATTACTAAATTAAGGAATGAATTTATTTAAAAATATTTAAAAATATTAGTAAGATCTTGTTAGATTTTCTACAACAGATTTTATTATAACTGATTATTATTAATATCCTAACAATTATTAAAAATATTTGAAATATTTTATTTTTAATAGATTAATGTAATAATCTAATAGATATAATTGATGAAATGGACCAATATGACTTTTTATGGTAGATAAAAATTGTACTTCTCTTTTAATAGAGAAGATGCTCCGGTATATATATTGCTAATAACAAAATTTATGTCGGTAGTGCTAATAGATGCTAGATTTTGGTCCATGTCTTTAAAGCGTGAGAATAATTTTTTTTTACAATTTTTTTATGAAAATTATATTTTGTATATAATTTATATGTTTTAATTTTTATATAATTTCTATACATAGTTTAAATCCATTTTTAATATGATTCGTTTATTGTTCATTCTTGCACCACATTCAATTTAAATTTATTTTAATGATTTGAAATTGAAATCATGTAATTCATTCTTAAACCATTTAGGATTGTTTAAATTTTATTTTGATGATATTAATTAAAGATAGCTAATATGTTCGTTGAACTGTCTCATATTTATTTGCATATCTAATGAAACTAACAACAAAAGCAGTTGTAAGAATATTAAATTTAAATTTAATTTAGATAATTATATAGTATAAATATTAGCTTATTCTAATATTTTTTAAATTTAATTTAATGATTACTAAAATTGTTGAATTTAATTTATTTTGTGATATATTTACTTATTTTAATTGATAAAATATATGGTATGTTGAGTTATTTAAATATATATATATATTACTTTTTGTAATAATTTATTTATGTTATTAATAATAGATATAAATATCTAATTTTTATTTTATTATATACATCAATACTGAATTAGTATTAAGTTATTAGCATATAATAATATTTTGATATTCATAAGAATTTTTTAAATTATTTAAAAGGTTTCCATTAAAATATTTTTTTATTAAAACAAAAATATATTTTTATATTTAAATAATAAATGAAATATATTAAAATACATTATTGCAATATTATGTTAGAAAATATATTTAAGAGTATATTTTTAGTTTTTCATCTTGAAAAATACTTTGAATACTTTGTGACTAATATTAAATGATGAAATCAATCTTAATGATAAATGGAAATTTAACTAAAATGCAATGGCACAATTCAAAAATAAAGCACAAAAATGACAATTTATTTTCAGAGTGTACTTCAGTTTTAATAGAATAGTTTAGACTATTGTTCTATAACAAAGAGTAAGGAATTTTTTATAAGAATTTGTTCCTGTATAAAAATATATAATTAAAACATGAAATATATTATCAAATAAAATGTGTAATATCATTTTCTTAGTAATGGGATGTATCTTTACAGTAGGTTATTTGATACATCTTTTTCATTTTGGGGATCCAAGTTTTTAGGAACAATTTTAGAAACTCATGATCAACTAACTGGAGATAGTTTTGATCCAGATCGACCAAATACTCAGGTTTCAAAACATTATTATTCAATTCAAAAAAAAAAATCGTATTGGTGAGAATTCGAAATTGAGTCTTGCACTCTTGTTCAAGTCTGACAGTTTTCAAACAAAAGTCGTATTGGTGAAAATTTGAAATTGAGTCTTGCACTCTTGTTCAACTCTGAAAGTCTGACCAAATCTTAACTGTCTGGCCGTTGACTTTCTGGTCCAAACACAACATAGCAATTCGATTAGTTATTGTAATAAAATTCTGAAGTCTTAACACATCATGTTTTTTTCAGTTAAGTTCTCATTGGTCGATGAGATGATATGGAAACAAAAACAAGAAAAATTTAACGCTAGAACGATATTATAGCTTTAGCTAGCGGACAAGATTTAAAAAAAAGTTAAATGTGAAATTATATCCAATCAAAATACTAAATTACTATCTTTTGAAGCAAAACAGACACCAAGACTTAGTTCGTATACATGATAGCTTCTAATATAGAAGTAATTAATTTTAAGTTAAAATCTCATTTAATTTAATATAATGTTAGAGGTAGTTCACATTCTAACTCATTAATTTGTCTAAAAAATAATTTGGTCATCCCATTAATTGATAGTTCAAGGGAGGTTCAATTTCGTCGAAATTCCTAGAAAAGAGTATTGTTTAGAAGGGAGTGTGATGATTTTCTGCGAGATTAAAGGTTATACACACCTTTATTTCGATAAAGAGTGTTGAAGAGACTATTCCATGTTAGAAACATGAAAGGAACTTAAGTAATATATAAGAGATTTATGCCAATTCACTTACCACTATTTGATTTAAGTTGGAAGTCCATTAAACTTGCAGAATCCATCATATCCCTTTGAGACAATGCTCTGATACCGAATTAGAAAAACTTCCAACCTAAAACCAATTATATAGTGATAGGTGAATTGACTCATCTATCTTATATATTACTTAAGATCTCTTCCAACTACCGATATAAGAAACTTTTTCTCTAGTATGTCCCCTAAAGATGATAGGTCTTTGAGCGTCAATCTTGAAATATTCTGATAAGGATTGATGAACCAACTTTGGATCATATCGATGCTGATCAGGATACAATACCATGTTAAGTTTCTTAACTATTTTTAAGTTGGAAACTCATATAACTTAACATGGTATCATAGCCGGTCCACACCTTCACCCATTAATCCATCTTGAAAAGTGGTCAGTCATCCCATTAATTGTTGGCCTAAGAAAGACTCAGTTCGGTTAAGATTGCTAGAAAAGAGAGAATTGTCTCAGGGGAGTATGTTGGATTTTGTGAAATTAATGGTTATACACACAATTATTTCGAAGGAGGATGTTGGAAAAAAGATTTCACATTGAAAATATGAAAGAGGCTTAAGTAATATATAAAAGACTTTGACCAAGTCACTTACCACTAATTCGTTTTAGGTTCGAAGTCCCAAAAACTTAACAAATAGTACTTAACCTGTTATGAGTGGTCTGTCTATTAGATGTTTCACTAACCTAACTGTCGGTGAAGGATCATGTAACAGCCCTCCCCGTGGGACCCAGCTGGCGCTGCAGCGCATCGACCCTAACCCCTCCCCTGTGATACAACCTGCCCGAAATCACCCCTAGGCCTCGGCTCACAGGTGGGTTATTGGTGCGCTTGGCGCTACTCAAACCCAAGACCTCACCCTTTAACAGCACTCCTACAGAGAAGCTGTCACCAATTGAACTGCAGATCAATTGGTGACAGCTTCTCTATAGGAGTGCTGTTAAAGGGTGAGGTCTTGGGTTCGAGTAGCGCCAAGCGCACCAATAACCCACCTGTGAGCCGAGGCCTAGGGGTGATTTCGGGCAGGTTGTATCACAGGGGAGGGGTTAGGGTCGATGCGCTGCAGCGCCAGCTGGGTCCCACGGGGAGGGCTGTTACAAAAAAGTTGACTTTTATATAACGGCCTACCCCACAACTGGGCGGATCAGCCGGCCCTGCAGTGCACCGACCCTAACCCCTCCCCTGTGATACAACCTGCCCGAATTCACCCTAGGCCTCGGCTCACAGGTGGGTTATTGGTGCTCTTGGCGTTACTCGAACCCAAGACCTCACCCTTTAACAACACTCCCACAAAGAAGCTGTCACCAATTGTTCTGCAGTCTCTCTCTCTCTCTGTTTCTCCAGTTTTTCTTCGGAGTCTCTCTGTGTCGTTGAGTGAAGAAGATAGACTAATTCTAATAAAAATCCCAAATCGATTTGGGTTTTTTAAAAAAAATCTGGGTCGGATTCTTTTTTAATGTCGGGTCGGGTTCTTTCCTAATGGGCAATCGCTAATTACATTACGCAGTTAATTTCTCTATACTCTCGATTTTGAAATTGAATTAGAGAGGGGGGAATAAAAACATTAGGGGGAAATCTAAAGAGAAATCATAAGTTTGGGTGGATTTGTCATGAACTTGGTAGTTGAGGGGGGAATAGATAGGGTGATTATATTTACAGGGGGTTTTAGGCAGCCAACCCCCTAAACAATGAGGTAAAAGTTCTTTACCAAAAAAAGGTAAAATTTGAAGTTTTACAAAAGCAATCATATTCTTTAGTAACCGTAAAATCAAAAAGGTTTTACCTTGTTGAGTTGGTCTTCCAGAGAATTATCAGCTCTTTATGATCCTTCTATGTGATAGTAATTTGGAAAATACAAAAAAGAATTGATCATTACAAGCATCATAATCGTTGGATCATAGTACGCCTAGAAACGATGATACAAGATTTAGTCGAGCGTCGGAGAAAGATATAAGTGCATGAAATTAGAGTAATAAAATGCAGAAAATAAAGAAGACACGAGTTTTTTTTTCCGAATTCACTAGAACAAGAAAATCAATAGACTAATCTTTCATTTTACAAGAATTCTTTAGGATACCTCAATTCTAAGCTAATACTTACTATAGAGTCTAGACTTTTGTTTACTAGAATCACTTAACCCCGAGCTAAACTCCCTCTGAATCTAGACTTCAATCTTCTAACACTTTGGAAGTACGTCGACAACTACGTCATCACCTAACACAGAGCAATAAAACTAAAAGCTTGATCAAACAAGCACCAAACAAAGATCTCTTGGTTTTTTTATTTTACAGAGAAATTTTCTCCAAAGAGGCACGTCCTCCTTGTACAGATAACCAGAACTTGCTCCCAAAGTTCTTCCAAAGGTAATTAAGCAAATTTTCTTTTTCTCACAAAGAATAACTACTTTTCATTTTCTTCTTCAAACAATATCATTTACACTTAATGTAAATATCCCAATAAATATATTGTCTCTTCTCCAAGCTTAACAAGCCCATAAACATCACAAAACACGAACTCCAACTCAACCCATCTTCATGACACACACATGTACTACCTCCTGTAGTACTTCGCGAACTGATAAAGAGCACTTCATATATACGCATCTTCAATCTCCCTCTTTTTTGACTATGCATGTGAACTCATCACCTCTAGATAGAAAACCACATCTTCAGTCTCCTTCTATGAGTCACATCATAGTCAAAAACTAATAAGAAAATCGATATCCTCCAAAGTGAGGATGACATCCCATTCCACCATCTCCATAGTGATAAAATCTCCCACATATTTCTAAGCCCAAATCCTCCATGATTAGCTCATTTAACAGACTTGAATCAATCACGTCGAATATGCCCTTGGACTCCACAAGAATAACATATAGGACTATGACACTTCATACCATAACCTTGCTTCATCTGTTTCTTCTCCCTCAATAACTTGAAACATTATGTCCTAATGTGCCCAACAACAGCACAATGATAACAAACATGCCAAAAAAAATCGTTCAAATGCCCTCATAAGATCAGAAAAATTACCCAAAGCAGTTGTTGTAGCAGTACGCAAAGCAATATTCGTAGTAGTCGCATTCTTCACATCAACTGCAGCCTTCATTACAGTCTTCTCATTTGTTGCATTCCCAGCAGACAACTTAACCTCTGATTTTGGAGCAGACGTAGCTCCAACCTTAGTTTTCCTTGTTGATACAAAAACACCTTCAACTTTAGAAGATTTCGCTTGAAATCCAAGACCAAATTGATCATTTTCCCAATATTGAGAAGATGCTCTAGCTGTGTCGTTCTATTATTTAGCATCCTCAAACCCTTCTGAGTCTCTGCAAGTTGAGAACCAGCCTGTCGTGCTTCTTCTTCTTTCTCTGAGGCATACTTAAGTGCTTTAGCAACTTAAGCTTCTAACTTGACTTTCTCTTTGTCAATTCTAAATTCGCGTAAACCAGTTTAAGCCAATGCTCATATAGATTCTCATAGTTCCCAACAAGATCAAAGCTTCCATCACAATCATCACTTCCACATGAAGACTATGACACATGGCTGACGTAGATCCCGCTGCAGATTTTGTCTTAGAACTAGACTACAAAGTTGTGAACGCAAGAAAGTTGCTTAGCTTCTCATCATCATCTGAATCAGTATCAAATTCATTCTTGACGTCACTGTTATTTTTTTTTGCTTCAGAAAATTTGCACATTCCTTCCGGACATGCCCAAATCCATTGCACTCAAAGCATTGTGCATTTGATGATGGTCAACCCAAATCACTTTTTCTTCCATTCTTTATCTTTTTCTTCTCTTTCCTTCAGATAACTAGTAACGTTTCTTGACAGTATTTCCATAGGATCTTCAAAAGTTGAACCCTTGAAAGCAATTTTATGTGGATCTTCTTTCTTCTTATCATTTTCTCTATATGATTTGCTCAACTCAAAAGCTTGAAGAATCCCAACAAAATCATCAAAAGCCATCTCATCCATATTGTGAATTTCTTCTACAATAGACATCTTTGATTCAAACTTGGATGGAAACGATCTCTTCAGCTTTTTCACCAGCTTCTTTTCCTTGTACTTCTTTCCGAGTGCAAAACATTCATACGAAATGTCACACAACTTAACACTAAACTGAGCCACGTTCTTCTTCATTTATCCTCAAATTCTCAAATCTTGATGCTAACATGTCCAACTTCTATGCTTGACACTTGTATTACCTTCAAACATATTCTCCAATGTCTGTCATTCCTTCTAAGCTGAAGCACATTGAAAAATTAACTTAAATTAGCTTGCATCAATAGCATTGTATATCGCAGTTTTAGCGTAGAGTTGCAACTTGAATCCTTCTTCTCTACAGTAGTCCATTGATCTCTCGGCTTCAAAACGTTAACCTTCTCACCATCAAGCATCACTGGATGACTCCAACCAGCCTTATTAGAAATCCAAAAATCCTCATCAAGACCACTGATAAAAGCTTTCATATGTACCTTCCAATATCCATAGTTAGATGACACTTAAGACGTGGAGGTTTTGTCATAGATGTTCCATCTTTTTATGCCGCCATCAAAAACTTTGTCCTTCTTCCTAAACTAGTTTATGTCCTAACCCTTCAAAATCTCACCAGTAACTTAGACGAACCGCTCTGATATCAATTATAAGTGCAGTGAGATCAAAGTAATAAAGTGCAGAAAATAAAGAAGACACAAGTTCCTCTTTTTGAATTCACTAGAACAAGAAAGTCAATATACCAATCTTTTCTATTGCAAGAATTCTTTAGGATACTTCAATCCTAAGCTAAAACTCACCCTAGAGTCTAGACATTTGTTTATCAGGATCACCTAACCCCGAGCTAAACTCCCCCTGAATCTAGACTTCAATCTTTCAATACTTTGGAAGTACATTGACAACTGCGTCAGCACCTAACATAGAGCAATAACACCAAAAGCTTGATCACATAAGCACTAAACATAGATCTCTCAGTTTTCTTATTTTGCATAGTCACTTTTCTCCATAGAAGCACGTCCTCCTTGTATAGATAACCAAAATTTGCTCCACAAGTTCTTCTAAAGGCAATTATTTTTTTTTCCTTTTTCTCATAAGTAACAACCCCTTTTCCTTTTCCTCTTCAAGAAAAATATCATTTACACTTAATGTAAATATACCATTAAATATATTGCTTATTCTCTAAGCTTAACAAGCCTATAGATATCGCAAAACATGAACTCCAACTCAGCCATCTTCAGAACACACATGTACTAACTCTGACTTCACGAACTGATAGAGAACACTTCATATATATGCATCTTCAAAAGAAATGCTCAATTTTGTACAACATGGGAAAATAACATAAGATCTGCGGAATCAAAGGTGAGAAAGGAACCTTATTCTTTTGGAAGTCTTCTTCAATATAAGAAAACATTTCAGTCTTCTTGTGAATATGCTCTTTCTTCAAGATCAACTTGTTGTAGCAAATATTGAAAAAGAGAAAGTTATATGATACCTTACACCAAATGATTACAATCTCCAGTTTTTCACAAAGGGAGATCTTTTTCTTCACTTCTCATTTGTTATTAGTAAGCACATCCCTATGTTGGAATCTGAAAAATACGCGAGAGTCATCCCAACAAGAAATGAAGACCCTTCTATGTTAGTTCACCATATTTAAACTCTTCCTTACCAATACAACTTCACTTTTCAGTACATTAATTAAAAGAAAAATCAGGTCCAAAGAAACAATTCATGTGACCAAAGCACATCGTTAAAGCAAACACTTGTAAAATCTATAATCTCCAAGAAAAATAAATAAATTCAAAATTTCATAATGTTTAAACCGCTTGATTTGTATAGAAGGGTACATATGCAATAACTCAAACATTCTGATTGTAAGTCTTATCATGATAAATAAACCCCTAGTTCTGGAAAATCAAACTTAAAAACTTGATGTGTTTTATGTTAGTTGATGAATAAATGTGGTCTTAGTGTACGAAGCAGCCGATCATTGACTATACAGTTCCTCTTCTTCTTATGTACTGATGTGGATGAACAATATAATTTGATTGGAAGCTAACTTTTTTCATTACTTGAGTTGTCAACTCCGCAACACTCTAAAATGCTGATGTGTCAACTTTCAGAGAGTCACTTGTGTAATTATAGTGTTGATTTAAATGTTTTACATGTCTTTTAGTTTCAAATATATATGTGAAGTGTGAACTTCTCTTTTAATTTCATACACAAAGTCATAATTTTCTTGAGAGCGTAAGAACTATTCAAAATAATACTTGCGGTCAACCATTTATGTTTAATTTTGCACATATTTTCTAGATAAAACAATGTGGGGCTTAGGCCTGGTGGTTTGGATACTCATTCGGGTCCGGATCGGGTTTTCAGATTTTCGCTTCTAAGTCCCATTCTAACATTTTATTAGCATGGGTTGGGTTCGAATAATAACACTTTGGGTTCGGATATATTTTGTATTACATCGTAAAACCCATAAAATAATCATATATCATTCGATTTTGAGTTTTTCGGTTCGGTTCCGGTTATACTGAAATAAAAACATAATTGAAAATCTAAACATAGGAAACATAATGCTTAAACTCAATAAAAGAGCATCCAACACACATCAAATCTAGAAATAGAAATATTCAATAGTTATAACATTGAAAGTTTGAAACAAAAGAACAATAATAAAGTTTTCGAAAGACAAACACAATAGCATATCGTAGCAAAAAAAAGAAAAACACAATAACATATGACGCAAAACATAAAAAAACGTTTGATAGGAAATTAATTATATAAATAATTAGGTAATATCATCCCTAGACATTATTTAAGAAGTGAGTTGACACATGTCATCTCTACAATCACTTTCACTAAAAAAGATGACATGATAGTAACTCATGACATTGTTTATGGATAAATATGACATGACAGTTACATTTAATGTAAATTAATATTTTTGGTAAATTTTTTAGAATATAAAATAACTAATACAACATCATTAAAATAAATCTATTTAATATGACATTAAATAATATAATAATAAATATATAAAATATTTTACAAATTTGAAAATATTACCTAAGTTTATTTTTATAATCATATATTTTTTTAATATTAAACAAAATTTCATAAATTTTTTAAAAAATTATAAAATTTTAATCGTAACATCATTTTTGTTTTCTTTTGATATCTACAAAGTTTAAAATTTCTGTTTAGTTTTATTTTAATAATTATAAAAAATATATATATATATATATATATAATATATATATATCTTATATAATTTAAGATAAATCAAAATATTTATTTTAGATTAATTTTATGTTTAACTAAAATAAAATTTATATTAAAATATTAATATATAAATTATAAAATCTAAAATATTAACATAATTTTATTTTTAAAAAGTTTAAATTAATTTTTTATTGCTGCATTGTGTGTAGGAAAACACCAGGTACTACGTGAAACACAAAGAATATTGAGAAGAGGAAATGACTCTCTCTCTCTTTCATGCGCGAGACACGAAATGTATATGGGCCAAGAAGAAATATAAAGTATTTACATCGGGAAGAGACAAAAAGACAAATTATGTATTTTATATATATATATATATATATATTTGGTTCAATTCCGGTTATTCTTCGGTTATAGGTTAAAACCAAACCAAACCAAACCGAACCGATATCCTTACTTCGGTTTGGGTCCGGGATCGTTCGGGATTTATGCTCAGCTGGGCTAGTATTCAATTTCAAAAATAAAATATATTTCTCCACGTAACCACTTTAAGAAAATCCTAAATAAGCCTACAATCATGGGTTTATACTGGACCCAGCCCATGTTGCTTACAAACTTACAAATGGTCGCCACATCGTCAAATAAGTCTCTCACGACACAAAGCAGTCATCGAAACACAAGTAAAATAAAACTGATTCGGTCTTGTTGGATCCGATGGCTCCTTCGTGCGAGACAGCGACCCTACGAGTCCTTTGCCCAAAGCTGCTCCTCTCTGGGAACCAACCGGGAGCTCTCCAATGGCTCATCGGTTCCCCATTTTTCCCACCTTTTACAATCGTCTCCACCTTCCGATGCATCCATCAGTCTCCTGATCTCGACCAAGAATCTGGTAAGGAGAAGCCTTTCCTACAAGGGTTTTGCAATATAGCTCATGTGGAATCAAATTCAATTGCATTATTACTGTTTTTAATATCGAAAGATCGACACTTTCTGATGGATCATCATTATCCTAGATGAGTTCTTGTGTGCACTGCTTTGTGTGTATTAGTAATCTTTGTTTCAATGCTTCTTGTGATCAAACGAGCAGATGATCTCAGGAATTTGTTACCAAAAGGTTTTGAGGTCATTGGATGTCTGATAGTTGGGGACTCTGACGCTGAGAGAAGCGCGCTTGAAGCGGTCAGAGCAGCTCGTAGATTGCGTAAGAATATATCTGAAGGTGGAGAGTTAGATGATGAAAAGATAGTTGGAGCTAGTGTCGATGCAGGAACAGGTACCATTCACTTCTTCATCTCTAAGACCGAGAAGTCAGCAAAGCTAGAGCCTGTTGGTTCTGTTGTGTATGAGGAGGATAAGTCTGGAAAGTATCTATGGGAGAATGGTTGCTTGCTTCACTGTGCGCTTCCGATCAAGTTGCCTTTCTATTTTCCCGCAAGTTCTCCCTCTGGTATAATCTCAATCTCTGTACTTTCTTTTTATCTCTTCTTAATCTCAAGTTTAGTGATGTCCTGTTTCCAGAGTCGAAGAAGATGTTTTCAGAAGCATTTGATGCAGTTATTACTCAGTTTAAAGAACCATGTGTTGTGTACATTGCCAAGACCTTAAAGAAATCTTCTGGCGATGTTCCAAAGCCAGTCGTCCTTCGCGGTAAAGATTTTGGTCTTGGTGCTGATGCGTCAAACATTAACCGTCTACCTGGTGCTGAAGACCAGGTATCCGACATTAAGATGTTATCATGTTCACATTTGTGTCCGAACAGCAAAAATACTTCAGTAGTAAACTCAGCAGAGGTAAGTAAACAAAGATTTTTTCTCGTACTTCGTATTACTGTTCTTGTCTCCACCACTTGGCCTGACTTTTGTTTCTCTTCCCCTGAAATTTCCTCTTCATAGAATGCAGATAAGATCCAAATATCTGTTATGCTTAATAGATCTGTGAAATCTCCAACCTCTGGTGCCCCTGTTGCAGAATATTTTCCAGGTGATCACTTGTAATATAAGTTATTCGATCTCAAATATTTTCCAGGTAATCATTTCTTAAGCTGTTGCTTTTCTCACAGCTATGGAAGAAGCAAGGCTCATTGTTGTTGATATGAATCTTGATGTACTTACTTACGCACCCAAGGAACTTCCACTTATGCACGCTGTCTCAAATTTAGTTATCCCAGCTTTGATTGAGCAGCTATATTCCCTGAAGAAGATTATCTTACCACACCTCTTGATGGAACATCCTCAGGTAGGATATTTTTTCTTTTTATATCAATGTATCCCATGTTGATATGAGATGTTTTTATATCTTTTTCAGTTTCATTCCTCGTTGAATTATATAAATCGCTTTGTTCTTACAGTTGCGTATTTATCACTTCAATCCACCTGGAGTGTTACATCCAATAACAACTATATACGAGCTTAACTACGGGGAGACTGAAATGAAGCAAGGTAACTATTGCAATTACGTTCAAAAGAGGGTTATGTAGATAGAGTCATGCTAACGTTCAAATGATACATATTCCTTTCTTATCTATCGGAAAGCTTCAGAATAATCAGTTTAGCACTCTGCTATGTTTACTCAAGTGTCAAGTCTCATTTCTTTGTGGATGGTATTATGATGCTGATATACATATGACTCTTGCCCTTGATTTTCTTTGTAGTCGATGTTAGGAAATCTCTACACATGAGGCTTGGTCTGCCCCTTGATCGTCCTCTTCTAAGAACTGCTAATGCCTTGGATTTGTCTGTGAATGATGAGTCAAGGAGTAACATAAAGAAAAGAGGTAGATAGATCTGCCTAGTTTCTTCTTATCTCTGTGTCTCTCATTGTTTTTCCATGGTTCTAATTGTTGATCAATGTGGGTTTGCCAGGTTCCATCTTGCTCAAAGATGTGCATATCGGAATCCCTAGCAGCGGTGGTTAGTATTATCTATGCCTTTGTTGTCTTCTTTCTTTCCTCTATTTATTCGTTCTATTCAATTTGGAACGTTTGATGCAGTGCCAGAGGGTGTGGCCTCTCTTATCCAAGGTTCTTATGAGTATTATCATTATCTTCAGGATAGCTTTGATGACTCGGTATATCATTTCTCATTCTTCCATGGTTTTCAAAACACTGTGTCAATGGACTAACCTGATATTGGCACAATATCTTGTTGTGCTTCTAATATTAATTCTATATTGTTGTTTAGGGATGGGGTTGTGCTTACCGATCGTTGCAAACTATCATCTCATGGTTCAGACTTCAACACTATACATCCATTTCTGTACCTTCACATAGGTTAGAAACACTTTTTTTTTCCTGAATAACAACTCATAACTCATCTTCCACTCTTGGTCTTCTGAGTACTATTTTTGATGTTCAGGGAAATTCAGCAGACACTGGTGGAGGTAGGTGACAAGGATCCTTCATTTGTAGGCTCGCGCGAGTGGATTGGTGCCATAGAGCTGAGTTTCGTGTTGGACAAGCTTCTTGGTGTAAGTCTTCTACTCAGCTTAGTTTATCTTTCAACATATATGCTAAGAAATAATATATTTCAACATCTATCGTTGACATAAAGAAACTCTTGGTCTTTTTTCTCTATACAAGGTAAGTTGCAAAGTCATGAACTTCAGATCCGGATCCGAGCTCCCCGAGAAATGCCGTGAGTTAGCTCTGCACTTCGAGACCCAAGGAACTCCAATAATGATCGGTAAGTTAAAAGCCAGACCACTCTGATGTTTTAACCATACACAAGCTTATCCTTATTAATGGAAAACAAAAGCACTGATGTGAACAGCCTCCTAGATATAGTCTGTATTTGAAGAGCATAAGTGAAACTTAAACCATGAATATAAAGGATCACATTAAATAGGAATCGGACAAGTTCCGAACCAGTGAGCTCAACCTTGGCTCTGAAATGACACACTGTTCTTCTGTGTTGTAATGGGAATGGATTGTTTCAGGGGGTGGTGTTCTTGCATACACGCTTTTGGGAGTGGATTACGATGAAGGAAGTGGAGATTGTGCGTTCCTGATCTTGGATCCGCATTATACAGGTGGTGAGGATCACAAGAAGATAGTCAATGGTGGATGGTGTGGGTGGAAAAAAGCAGTTGATAGCAAAGGGAAGAGCTTTTTCTTACAAAATAAGTTTTACAATCTTCTTCTTCCTCAGCGTCCTAACATGGTTTGATCTCTCTTCATATTTTCTTACACACCAACAATTACTTCTTGTCTTATCACAGTTTTGTTATTTTCTTAGTGTACTCTTGTCCCAAATAGTGCCACAAATGAGCCATTGCAAGCAGAATACATCTGTCTTAGATTTTATGAAAATACATTAGTAGAAGCGATGTAATCATCCCTTGGGAAATATAAACCACATTGACTCAAACAAGTTTCTTCTCTACTCTCACTTATTTTATAGCCATTGCAACCAGAAAAACATCTGTCTCAAGCAGAAGATTCTCTACTCTGACCCTCCTCTTCCTCCCCAACCAAAAGTGACTTGATGATCTTATCAGTCATACCTTCCACAAGAGGTAACAAATGTCCTGATCCTGATATTTCATGGTAATGAATCCATGGAAGCTTTGATGCAATATAACTCTGAAGCTTCACTGGCACAAACCTGTCCTCATCCCCATGCCATAGGTGAACCGAGCCATTCTTCTTCGGGAACGGATCTTTAAGGTCTAAAGGATCGAACTCCCAGCTTGAGAATCCAACATTCAAATCTCGGTGTAGGCTTTCGTATTCACCTTGTTGTCTTGTGTATGCCTGAACAAAATGTTGGAACCTTAACCAAACGGAACAAAACTTTGTTTAACTAAACATCTATGGATGTGCATGTACCCGATTTGGACTGACGAATCCGAGCTTAGACAAGACCTCCACGTCCTGACGGGAGAAAATGATGGGGTTACCAGCGATCACGTTGGAGAATGGGAACCATTTCTGAGTGTTCCACCAGTATGTAAGCCAAGGAGCATAGTGAGCTACTCTAAGAGCCCATTGATCTGCAGGATACATAAGAGAGAAAGCTTCTCTTGTTATGTCTCCTGGTAAGTTTCTCCACCAGTAGTTGATCGCTGGTGCTACAAGCGCAGCTCCTGCTAACCTGTTTACAAAGTCCATTATCCAAAGAAAACCTTACTCAGAACAAAGACAGTCTTAAGTAACGTACCTGTGAGGAATATACTTAAGGCATGCCCAAGTGATTTCACCACCCATGGAGAGACCAAAGACATAGAAGTTAGGTCCTAGTCCTAACCCATCAGCCAGCTCTTCTACATCCAATGCTATGCTTCTCGGTGATCGCTTCGGGTCAGGATCACTCTCTCCATAACCAGGACGGTCGAAAGACACAGTGTATATCCTCAACTCCTCCACAAGAGCCTAAAGTAGGATGCACAAAGAAACATGTTAGCTAGATGAGGCGATTAGCTTCTAACTTGAAACCAATTGGTGATAAGTTGATTGACCCATCTATTTTATATTTGATAGAGATCCCTTCTAATTTCCGATGTGGTATATTTATCCCTAATAAAATCCTTTTTAACTCTTAAGTTCACCAAAGAGACAAGTAGTTTTGTCCTTTCTTGACAAGGTTTAACATTTTCACATGCTAACGATGATTGGACAAGTGAGTAGTGAGGGCTTTTGCCGGAAAAACTTACCGGCGATAAGAAAAAAGGGAAAGGCGAGTCGAGCATACAAGAATCAAACCCGTGGATGTATATGATTTTAAACTTGGCTTTCTCTCTATGAACTCCGAACTCCTTGTAAGCCAAATATCTTCCGTCTCTCAGTTTGATCCTCAGTGCTGTCACGGCGGCTCCGGCTGGAGAGCCGACGGTTTTTGGCGGTGGTGGTTGGATTGATTGATAAGCCCATGCCAAACCTCCGACAAACAATACCAAGAGAATCGTCTTCAAGTAGTCTGCAGTATCGAGGAAGCAAGTCTTGTTAATAACATTTCAAGATTCCACAATTTGAGAACGCTTAGTGTGACCTAAAAACTTGTTTCGTGGTTAACAAGTTACTATGGATGGGCAATTGTTGATACAATACAAACAATACCGACCAGCTAGGTCCAATTAATATTGTTGAATGAATTTACGTAGATATAAATTTTAAATTTAAAAGAATAGATTGACTAATGGTTCTTCTACACTAGACGTCTAAAGTTCAAATCCCAAAAGGTGTAAATTATGCTGATTACGAAGAAAAGAAATTACAAGAGATCTTAAACATGGTGCACGGCGTACCATCATATATGATCTCACAAGACTGCTCGGAGTAGCACACTCAGATGTGTAGGTGACAGAATTATCGGATGTAATCATTTATGTAATATTTTTCATCGTTATAATAACGTAATTAACCAAACTTCACAAAAAGGAACATATTGTTTGGTATGGTTCAAATCGAATGAAATATTTTTAATAAATTAGGTTTTTTTATTAATCTGAAGTATCCCAGATTTATGGAAGAATCTATATTTATCTCCAAAATGAAGTGCATGCCATGGATATACTCTATCGGATGTTTAAATAGATCGAAAGCAATGACTAATATTTATGTAGGTGTCCAAAATATTGTAAGTTAATTTTACACAATAACAAACTTGAAACATATTGGTATTCCAAATTCGTCCATTTACTAGTCGACCACAAGGTCTCAGATTAAACAAACTAGCTTTTCATTCTAAAAACATTTACAATAAAAAGTTTTTATAGAGTTTTTCAATTAAAAATAATAAAAATATAAAAATAAAATAAAATATCTCACTAAAGCATTTATGAGATATTTTAATTTATAAATTAGTTTTAGTTTTGATATTAAAATAAATAATAAATTATTTTTTATTCAATTTTTTGTTCATGAATAATAAATTTATGTTAAAATAAGATTTTTTTTAGAAATCTTCTTTAAAAGTATCTCCAATTCATCTCTATAATAGCATTTAAAGGAAAAATCACTTCAATTAATTATATTTTATCTCTAAAATAAAGATTACTATTTTTCTTCTATTTATAGAGAAAAAAATAATATTTATCTATATTTTATTTTATATTTGGAGATCTCTGATTTGAAAAATACTTTGGAGCAAAACTTATTTTGATTATAAAATTATTATCTTTTAGAGTTAAAAATAGATAAATACATGGAGATGGAGATGGTCTGAGAGAAAACTATGTGTACATTTACTTTGTCATAAATCTATTTTTCTTTTCATTTGCAATAATTGCAAACAATATTTTTCCCTGAAATAGTAAAGATAATGGGAAGGAAGAAAATGTGTGGGGAGAAGATGATTATCTCCTTTTTGCTTCCACAGATATATTATCAGATTTAAAAGACTATAGAGTATCAGATTTTATTGCCCTTTTTGGACCAAAAGAGACCAAAGTACATAAACAAGAACCTAGTAAAAATGAAAAAAAGGATTTGATTTACCAATTGAAGATCTTTCTTGAGTCTTTCTTGTGTGAGATTTTGCAGAAGCTGCGGATATGTTCTTCTTCTCTGTTCCTTCTCCAGCCATTCTCTCTTTTCTACTGAAAAGCTTTTCCAGGAAAATAACTAAGAGAAAGTGACTTTGGTGAGGCGAAGACTCAAAAGAGCTTCTTGCCTCTTTAAGATTTTTTGTCTTTTTAGGTAAATGAATTAATTGTAACTAAATTGAATTTTGGTTTTAAGTTTATCATTTTTTGGCAAAAATGGCAAATTTGCAAAAACGTGGACATGACATGAGGAAATGTACTAAAAATACTTACTCCATCCGTTCTGAAAATATCCATGTTTTAGAAAAAAAAAATATTTCAAAAAGATATATGTTTTACATTTTCAATACGTTAATTAATGGTAGATTGTAAATTTTAAAGTGTTTATTAAAATTTTATTGGTTAAAAATTATAAAAAAATAAGTAACTACAGAAAATTATGCATTAAAATTTAAATAATATATATTTTTTTAATTAATGTGAAAATTTTAAAACATACATCAATTTAGTATTTACCGTAGGATTTTGGAATACTCGGAGAGTAAACATCACATTTCAAAAGTTCTCGAAGTTGGTGTCCACATCTCAAATTTTTGGTCCACAGTTTGAAAGACTCGTGCGAGCATTTAAAATTTATTTTGAGTGAAATTGGTTTAAACAATTTATTTTTAAAGTTTTTCATAATAATTTTTCTTTACAATAAATAACTGACAACTGAAAAAAATGAAAATAAAAAGAAAATGAAAATAACTAAACAGAAAATCTTTGAAACCGTAGCTAACAACTAACACGAGGAATAAAAGAGGTAAAACCAACCCTGAACGAACTCGCCAGAATCATCCTCCACAAAGCTGGCCAAGACGGTCTAATAACACGAGCAAGTGGAATGATTGAACAGAATCCGAGTTTAAAAATAAAAAGACTTTTAAAAATAAATAAATAAATCATGGTCTAAAACTTAAAATTTTAAATATATTATTAAATTTAACTTATAATTTTAAAAGAGACTCAAATATATAAAAATAGAGTTATAACGTTTAAAAGTACTCCATTACATCTTTAAATATATTGTTAATATGTTTTTGAACATGACCCATAAATACTTTAAGACGCACTCAGTGACCGCAGATCATCGCCTCATACAGGAAGTGAAGATCACAAGAAGAGCTTTTTCTTGCATGATAAGTTTCACAATCCTAAGTTCAAAAAAAAAAAAGTTCTAAAATCTTCTTCCTCAGCGTCCTAGTTTGATCTTTTTCATATTTTCATACAAACCAACAATTCTTGTCTTATCACAGTTTAGTTATTTTTCTAGTGTACTCTGTCCATGATTGTGCCAAAAAAAAAAAAACTTTCAAATGTTTTATCAATGTACAATAAAAATAAAATAAAGTAAAACCAAACTGAAAGCAATTAATTATGTGATATTTGCGAGGGAAACAGATCAATAGAAATGGTTCTACACATGTTATGTCTGAGATTAGCAAAACGTATTTCCCATAATTAGTTTTGATGCAATATACTCCCTCCGTTACAAAAAGATACATGTTTTAGAAAAAAATTTTGTTTCAAAAAGTTACATTTTTTACATTTTCAATGCATGAATTAATGATAAAATGCAAATTTCAAAGTGTTAATCAAAATCTTATTGGTTAAAAGTTATGGAAAATAGTTAATTGTGAGAATTAAGACATTGGAAACTAAAATTTTAGATGTTTTATTAATATGTGTGAAAACTCTAAAACATTCATCTTTTAGAAACAGAGGGAGTATAAAACATCTGTCTGAGATTTTATGAAAATAAAAGCAATTTAACATCCTTTGAAAATATAAACCACAATAATGACTCAAACAAGCTTCTTCTTTACTATCACTTAGTATTTTCTAGTTGATCTTTATTAGATTGTGTACTTGTAGCCATTGCAAGCAGAAAATATCTATCTCAGGCAGAAGCTTCTCTACTCTCACTTACCTCTTCCTCTCCAACCAAAAGTAACTTGGTGATCTTATCAGTCATACCTTCCTCAAGAAGTAACAAATGTCCTGATCCTGATATTTCATGGTAACGTATCCATGGTATCTTTGATGCAATATAACTCTGAAGCTTCACTGGCACAAACCTGTCTTCATCACCATGCCATATGTGAACCGAGCCATTGTTGTTCGGGAACGGATCTTTAAGGTCTAAAGGATCAAACTCCCAGCTTGAAAATCCAATGTTCAAATCTCGGTGTAGGCTTTCGTATTCACCTTGTTGTCTTGCGTATGCCTGAAAAAAATAACAAAGTATCATAACCAAACGGCACAACGTTTTGTCAAACTGAACATCTATAGATGTGCGTGTACCCGATTTGGACTGAATCCGAGTTTAGACAAAACCTCCATGTCCTGACGGGAGAAAATGATGGGGTTACCAGAGATGTAATTGGAGAATGGGAACCACTTTTGAGTGTTCCACCAGTAGGTAAGCCAAGGAGCATAGTGAGCAACTCTAAGAGCCCATTGATCTGCAGGATACATTAGAGAGAAAGCTTCTTTTGTTATGTCTTCCGGTAAGTTTCTCCACCAGTAGTTAATCGCTGGTGCTACAAGTGCCGCTCCTGCTAGCCTGTTAATAAAGTCCATAAACTTATGATCAACACATGTCATAAACCTTACTCAGAACAAAGACAGTCTTAAGTAACGTACCGGTGAGGAATGTACTTAAGGCATGCCCAAGTGATTTCACCACCCATGGAGAGACCAAAGACATAGAAGTTAGGTCCTAGTCCTAACCCATCAGCCAGCTCTTCTACATCCAATGCTATGCTTCTCGGTGATCGATTCGGGTCAGGATCACTCTCTCCATAACCAGGACGGTCGAAAGATACAGTGTATATCCCCAATGCCTCCACTAGAGCCTAAAGTATGATGCACAAAGAAAGCTGTTAGTTAAAACCAATTGGTAATAAGTGGATTGACTCATCTATCTTATATACTACTAAAAATCTGTTTCAACTTCCGATGTGGAACATTTATCCCTAATAAAGCCCTATCTAACTCTTAGCTTCACCAATGAGACAAGTAGTTTTGTCCTTTCTTGACAAGGTTTAACATTTTCACATGCTAACGATGATTGGACAAGTGGGTAATGAGGGGTTTTGCCGGAAAAACTTACCGGCGATAAGAAATAAAGGAAAGGCGAGTCGAGCATACAAGCATTAAAGCCGTGGATGTAGATGATTTTGAACTTGGCTTCGTCTCTATGAACTCCGAACTCCTTATAAGCCAAATGTCTTCCGTCTCTCAGTTTGATCCTCGGTGCTGTCACGGCGGCTCCACCGGGAGAGCCGACGGTTTTTGCTGGTGGTGGTTGGATTGATTGATAAGCCCATGCCAAAGCTCCGACAAACAATACCAAGAGAATCGTCTTCAAGTAGTCTGCACAACCGAGGAAGCAATTCTTGTTAATAACATTTCGAGACTACACAATTTTGGAACGCTTAGTGTGACCTAAAAACTTGTTTCGTGGTTAACAAGTTACTATGGATGGGCAATTGTTGATACGATCAAAACAATACCGACCAGTTAGGTCCGATTAATATTTTTGAATGAAATATGTTAATTATTTATTTTTAAATGTGAATTCGAAACAGTAACTAATTAGAACCGGATCGTCGTCAAAAGAAAAAACTAATTAGAACCGGATTGATTGGTCCGGTTCAAATTGAAAAGAATATTCTAAACAAACTAGCTTTGCTTTCTAAAACATTTACAATGAAAAGTTTTCACAGAGTTTGTCATTTAGAAAAATAAAAATATAAAGGTAAAAAGGAAAGATATCTCCCTTAAGCATCTATAAGATATTTTAATTTTAAAAATTGGATTTAATTTTAATATTAATATTTAAATAAAATAATAAATAATATTAAAATAGTATTTTTCTGTTTAGATATCCTCTTTAAGATAAAACTATTTGGCTGGAAATTCTCTAATGTCCACCCATTTATCCAGGTGTACAGTTTGGTATGCAATAATTGCAAATATTCTTTTCTTGAAAATAAAAGAAAAGACAAAAAAGAATACCTTATTAAAATAGATCTAAAAAAAATTGTTAATAAAATATATTTAACACAAGTGGAGATGAGATTTAAAATTAAAAAAAAATATTAAAATTTTCAAAATAAAAATATTTATTTTAATTATTGTTTTAAGATCTATTTTATAACAAAAAAACACTTAAAAAAGTTATATTTGATAGATTTGTCAAAAAAACAAAATATGGTGAAGAAAATGATTATTTCCTTGCTTCCACAATACATTATCAGCTTTAAAAGAAGATAAGAGTGTGAGATTGATTGCACAAGTGAGAGCGAAGTACTTTTTTTCTTTACCAGAAGAAACTGAAGTACATAAACAAGAACCTAGTAAAGATGAGAAAAGGATTTGATTTACCAATAGAAGATCTTTCTTGAGTCTTTCTTGTGTGAGATCTTCCAGAAGCTGCGGATGTGTTCTTCCTCTCTGTTCCTTCTCCAGACATTCTTTTTTTTCTCTTGGAAAACTTTTTCCAGGAAAATAACTAAGAGAAAGAGAGTTTGGTGAGGCGAAGGCGTAAAAGAGCCTCTTGCCTCTTTATGATTTTCTGTCTTTTTTATGTAAATGAATTAATTGTAACTAATTGGATTTTAGTTTTAAGTTTATCCTTTTGGCAAAAATGGCAAATTTGCAGAAGCGTGGACATTTACGTAACTAACCAGTTTCCACGAGGAGATGTACTAAAATAAGTATTTACTATAAGTCAAGCAAGCATATCTTTTAGAACTTTGAAAAATTATATTACTAATAAAGGCAATTTTTTTTGACAATAATTAACATGAAAAAAATTCTATCCTACAGTTGGCGCCAGTTCAAAGACTTAAACTGGTGTTGAAGATCCAACATAATACACAGCTGAAGGAGGGTTATGAGCACTTTGTGCAAGTTTATCCGACATAGTGTTTTTTTTCCTTGGTATGTGCTGGAGTGAAAAAAGGGAAATAGTGTCTTACATCTCTGAATTTCGTCCACTAGGAATGTGAAAGCTGGTCATTCCGTCGGTGTAGACATCATCTTCACTAATTGAGAACAGTATGTTGCAAACTTTATCTTCGAAAACTGTAGAATCTTCATGCGTTCCGACTTTTATACCATAAAATCTAGGGAAAGTAACTAAAATCATACTCCTTAGGAAGTCTCCAGAAAAGATAATCCATATTCGAGAAAATCACCGTTGTGGAAAACCTACTCGGTCTCGAAGGGATCTTTGATAAAGCTCAAGTTTGCAAAGCAATTGGGCATTCAAAAAGTACATGATTGACTGATTCCTCCCGTGCACCACATATAACACAACATGGATCACACTATATACCTATGGCTTTTAATTTTTTTTGTAACCGGTAAACTCCCCGTGAGGATTTACCACATGAAATGTTTCAGCTTGGGAGAACATTTTACTTTCCATACAAAAGTCACTAAAGGTTTAATATTAGGTCCACACACCTCGGAAGTTAGACCCCTATCTGGAAATAAACATTCAATATTTTATCCCGATTTCACAAAATACCTCCCTGAGATTGTAAAATGCCAACTCATGGTGTCCAAACGTGATAAATTCACAATTATCCTGGTCACCTAACACGGATATGGGCCCATGCTTTAGGGCCCATTTGAATACCCGGAGAGAGAGTCTATCCATGGGCTGCACCTCCCCTTGGAGATTAGTCTGGATCTCTCCATAGGTCTGGGATACCCCCAGGTTAATCAAAAAAAAA
>CAJHQQ010002921.1:0-54429 GCA_905132885.1 Moricandia moricandioides
ATTTTTACTAAAAATCACATGACTTAATAAAAAAATGGTGTTGAGTTAACCGCGTTCTCGTCTAAAATCGTAAGTAGTCTTTTACCGTGTTTTAGACCTTTTCGAGCTGTCTTTATCTTTCAATATTTTTACGATTTCTTTTGGAGAAATTTTCTTTCATACGGTGTTGGTTTCTATATTGTTGGTTCCAGGAAATAATAAAACCAATCTTATTGCCAAGATAAAAAAATGGTGTTGAGTTAACTGTTACCAATTTATGCGATTGATTTGAAGTTTTACGAGAAAACAAGCCTATTGCCCTTTTATCGTAAAACTTCAGCGGAAACTTTGATTGAGGCGAAACAAGGCCAGTTCAATCAAGATTTTATGGAGACAACGAGGAGTAGGAGGTAAGGGTGGGCAAAAAACCTAAACCAAACCGACCCAACCCAACCGAAGTTAAACTGAACCAAACCAAATTGTGTTCTTTACATAACCCAATTAGTTTATATTTTATTCAACCCAAATGGTTTTTTGGTTTGGTTTTAAACCGAACCAAACCGATAACCTAATATGTTTTTATCTATTAATAAATTGTATATATATATACTAGAGGTGTGTCCATGCTTTGCACGGAATATTGTTTTATTGTTCTTAAGTTTGATGTTTTTGGATGATATAATTATGTAGTCGTTTTTATTTGTTAAGATCATTATTTGATATTTTTATTATGTTAAGTATTAGTAGGTGATAGATTAATATATTATTTACTTGTTTTTCAAATAATGAGTCATTGTGTGTATAATAGTACTTTTTAGTAATGAACAAATTTCTCTCTTTATTGTTCTTATGTATTTTCTCTATTTAGTTTTAAAATTCTTTTTTTTGTATTTTTAAATTATATTATATATTTCACTATATTACTATTTATTAACAAAAAGGTTGACGATAAATTTCTAGTTGATTTATGGTTATAAACTTTTTTGTTAATAAATTTAGTTTAAATAATTAAAAGATGATAATTTAGGAGTATTTATTAATATTTTTAAAACTATGTGTATGTGTTAAGTTTATAGACAACTATTTGATGAAATGGTTTAGGAGAAAGAAGAAAACTATATGTTATATATATCATGTTTATTTGTGTAATTAAATTGTGAACTTGTTTTTTGGTCTAATAGTTTGAAGTTATTTAAATATTGTAAGCCTACGTTAGTAGCCGTTTTACTTTGTATGTTTTATTTGACAGTTTATTTTGGTCCTCTTAGTTATCCGTTAACATGTTATGTGGTAAATTGGTTAGTAAAATTGGTTCCAACTTTTTCACACCACGGTATTGCTTTCCACTTGTTGAGTCATTTTTGGGTTTGGAAGATAACCTAAAAATGGTGTGTTATCAGAATATGGAGAAAGACATTGTAAACATCATTTTAAAAGTGTGAGAGATAAGATAAATACTCCTTAAATAGACTCTGGCTTGTGGTCACCTTATTTTCAAAATAAAAATGGGTCCTAGAAGTAGCATTGAGGTAAAGTCGACCTGCATATCAAGATTTTTTTAAAAAAAAAAAAAAATATTTGGTTTCAGACATTAAAACGTTATTTTCTCTAAATAAAATACAAAAACTTCTCACTTCCTACAAACTTGGGGTTGATGTTGGGTACTACCATCACTTAGGGTGGACAACACCAGCTTTCAGCCTCTTGTCGAGGAGTTCAGCAACACTGTCAAAAACATTGACGCACACAGTTGCACCCCTGCCAAAGAAGTACGTGGTTTATTAAGTAAATATCAACTCTAGTTATAAAGGTACATTTTTAAAAATTACTAAGTATTAGTTGGGCAGATAAATTACTTATCTACTCTGATGTTAACCATAATTCATTGAGTTGTCTGAGTGTGATCATTGTATGTTGCTCTGATATCACAAACCTCACCAATGATGTCTGCAAGAGAACGGTTATATGGTATGAGATGTGTGAATATTGAAGCTGTGATTGCAGACACAGTACATACGAAGAAATACCTGGCAGCTCCATGTTAGTATTAGCTAAAGACAGGAGTTGCTCAACAGTTTGGAACCTGAACATCTCAGTAGGGATCGGATTAGCAACAGTAGGCACTTCAACCATCTTCGTAAACTTGTTAAGACGGATGGCTACAACACAATCACAAAGCTTGAAATGATTGTTGCTTCTTAGCTCATACATGGCTCCCTCCCTAAGAAGTTCACAGAATGTGTTTAGGTGATGGGAAAATACAAATGCTTGGATGAGAGAGGACTGCAAAATATGGAGATTTGTAATCACAAATTAGAAATTGTAAACATGGACGACATAACAAAGACGTAAGACAATTAACTGGTAAAGATACCTGATCATCCAAGAGAACCATATCCACGCCCATTAGTTCACCAACCTTCTTAACATTCCTAGCTTCTCAGAAACGGAGTAGGCGTGTGACAACGGTTCGGGTACAACGCCCTGGCTTCAACTGTGAAAGAGAGATCTGGGAAGTGGCCATCGTTCATTCAGGAGTGTGTATGAGTTTTGAGAAGTGAGGAGTGAAGGATCTGTGGGAACCATTCAAGTCGGAGACGCCTATTTATAGGTTCGAAAACACGAAGAAAATGAAGAGAACGAAGGTTGTAAGTAATGAGATGTAGTGGGGTGGGGTTAACTGAGATTAAATGTGAGTTTTAATGGATTCAACTTTAAGTGAGGTGAATCCGTTACTCATATCAAGGGTACCACAAAGAAACAGAGATTAGGGTTTCAAGGATGTAGGCGGCAAAGAGAGGGAATGAAGTTCCATCCTCCCTAATATCACGTCTAAGTCCACCTCTAGACCACACATAAAAGCCCAAATATAGAAACGATCCACTAAGCCCAAAAAAAAGATTACAAACGAAAGTGATGCTAAATACTTGTACGGAGAGTAGTCTGACGTTGCACATTCTCCTTCTCTGTACGCTGACGTGGCAGCATGAGATGAGAGCATGTTCTCCTTTATTTATATATATATATATATATATATATATATATATATATATATATATATATATATACTAACATATTGGGAATTATTTAGTTAAGGTTTTTTTTCTTCTTAACTTCTATGTTTTGTAAGTTATGTTACAAATAATACTCTTATATAGATTCTCTAGTTCTAATCCTAATATGAAATACCTAAAGATTGTACAAAAAAAACCTAAAAACTATTAATCATTTAAAGTCTTGTCGCCGTTTTGTCTCGTAAATTCTCTAATTTCTATTGTCTAATTGTAAGATTATCTAACATAAATTCTTCTAGAATCAATAAACATCAAAGGTAGAAGCAAATAGTCTTTTAGTATGTTAATTAGTTTTATAATCAAACTAATACCAACATATTTTATAATCAAACCGAACTGCACCGAACCAAACCGCACCATAATAAAATGAACCAAACTAAATCTAAACCAAACCGAACTCGAACCGAACTAAAACCAAACCAAACCGCAACCAAATCTACTTTGGTTTTGATTGGGTTGGGTTTTATAAAACCTAAATTAACCAAACCAAACCGGACCCGAAACTAGACCGATATGCCCACCCCTAGTAGAAGGTGTTGTCACCCATGGGCGAAGAGACTTGGTACGTGTCTCATCACCCGTGGGCGAAAAGTCTTGCTATGTATCTCGCCGCCCATGGGCGACAAGATTTTATGTGCGTTGGGAGACGAGACTTGGTGTGTGTCTCGTTGCCCACGGGCGATGAGACTTGGTGTTTGTCTCGTCACCCACGGGAAACGAGACTTGGTATGTGTCTTGTCATCTGTGGGCGACGAGACTTGGTATATGTCTTGTCGCCCATGGGTGACAATAATTTATGTGTGTCTCGTCGCCTACGGGAGACGAGACTTGGTGCGTGTTTCGTCGCCCATGGGAGATGAGATTTTGTGCGTGTTTCATCGCCTATGGGCTACGAGACTTGTTATGTGTCTCGTTTCCCGTGGGCGACAAGTCTTGGTATGTGTCTCGTTGCCAGTGGGCGACGAGACTTAGAGACGGTCTTGGGGGCGATGATAGAACCTCGAAGGCAAGGAGATGGAACTTGTCTCGTCGCCTGCAGGCGAGGAGAGTGTGTTGGTTCCTTTCCTCTGTTCTTTTTTTTTTCTCTGTTGATCGCTACGTGAACCTTCAGAACTAGTTGGTTTGTTTTGCGCAAGTTTTTCCATAAACATTTTCCGAAAGATGTTTCGCAGATTTTTCCTACGAGGTTTTTATTTGGAAACTTTCCGAATTTTATTCTTTGGAAGATTATTTTGTAAGACTTGTCAGTTATCACAAAAAACTTCTGCAAGAATGTTTTTCCGGTCTTTTCATGTTTAGATATAAACTCTTTCATTTCTTGTCCGAGATGAAATACACAAAAAAAAATTTGCGTAGTTTTATTTGAATAGGCTCGGCTTATATGGTGTAGTTTCCTTGACATTTTTCAATCATGTTTATGTAAGGTATATTTCTCAGAAGATTTTAGCCGTTGATTTTTTCATGGCCGATTTTGACCCCAACAATTATATTATTTAGATAAATTAAATTAGAAATTGCTTGAAATACCATTAGTTGGCTACCACTTTTAAAAAATATATTCAATCAAAAATATTCTAACATTTGGGTTTAAAGTTTAGTGATAATTTATAGGAATTAGTATTGAAGGGGTAAGGTTGGGTTTATAAACTTTTATAATTGGTTATTAAACGTTTATAAATTATTTAACATGGTTAGTTTGTTGGGGTCAAAATCGGTTATGGAAAAACCAACGGCTAAAATTCTCCGAGAAATTAAGAAAATTTGGGAAATGTCAAACTATACAACATAAGCAAAAAATATTTTCATAAGGATACAAGAACAAACTAAGTATATTTTATCCTAGACAAGGAATAAAAGAACTTCTATGCAAAGAAGAAATGATCGGAAAAACATTCTTGCATAGGTTTTTGTGAGAAATGATAAATATAACGAAACAATCTTCAATTGTTGGGGTTAAAATCGGTTATGATGGAATTACTGTTCTGAAATTACCGTGGGAATGTTTTCTTTCTTCCAAGTAAAAGAAAACTAGAAAAAAACCAGCTCATGGTCTTGTTCCTCTCAATGTCTCATCACAAACAGGAAACAATATCAACTCAAAGTCTCGTTACTCGTGGGCAACAAGCCACAAGCCATGTCTCGTCACCTACAGGCGAAGAGACCATCACCGAGTCTCGTCGCCCACGGGTGATGACTAAGTGTTGTCACCTCATGGAGACCATACCATGTCTCCCTCACTCGCCGCCTCATGGCGACCACTCTCTCTCTCTCTCTCTCTCTCTGCCTCATGGTAACCAAAACATGCTCACTCTCTCATCGCCCTCGGGCGACCACTCTCTCTTTCTCTCGTCGCCATCCGGCGACCATGCCCCTCTCGTCGCTGTTGGGCAACCATGCTGTCCCCTCTCATCTCCATTGGGAAACGTCACACGGCCTTTGCTCATATTGTCCTCACAACTCTCTCTTTCTAGTCTTAACCAAACTGTCTCTCTTTTTTTGTCTCGATTGGAATGATCGTTGAATTTTTACGAAAGAAATAGCAATGACTCGTTTTCTCGTAAAAATTTCGAATCAATCGTATAAAACCTTAAAGGTTAACTTAACATCATTGTTATCTCGACTATACGAAAGGTTTTATTATTTCGGAGAACCAACATTACAGAAACTAACATTGTATGAAAAGCGATTTTTCCGAAGGAAATCGTAAAAACGCTTAAGTCATAAAACAGCCCGAAAAGGTCTAGAATGCAAAAGGCCCATTTACGATTTTGGACGAGAATGAGCCCGATTACAATGACGGTTTACCTAATTTACGCATAAGATAAATGGAAAAGAAGATAAATGTCAAGTTTCCAGATAATCATGGGATATCGAGAAGATAAGGAAGATTTCCACAAAAAGATAGACTCGAATCAGAGGCGCAAAAGGAAAGACGAATGACTTTGGAGGGATATGTAAGAGAGGCCAAGGCGAGGAGATGCAAAGACACAGAAATTCTCAGCATAAGACTTAGCACTTAGAGTAATATTAGGCAATTCTCATTTTTTGTTATCGAGCATTTTCATTTCTTGTTATCGAGTTGTGACTCAACTAGGTTTTAAGGTCTTAGATTGTTAGAACTAGAGAACTCGCCAACAACTCTTGTGGTCGAGGCTTTTACCTGTTGTAAACGCTCATACGCATATTCGAAGTAAGATCTTCTTTGCTATGTTCTTATTTCGATTTACCTTACATTGTATGTATGCGATTTTGATCACTTGATGTTTGGTTCAGCAGAAATCCGAGACCTCAGAGAAATTTATGGTTTCTTAACTTTCCTTCGATTACGGAAATCGGCGGTACAAATTTTGGTTCTCATATAGTTTAGTCATTTTCATCACAAATTTAGAGTATTTATGAAAATTGATCATTCTTTAAAATAATTTTTTTAAGTGATATCAAGTTAGTGATAAAATTAGACTTACTCTTAATCTTATTCTGATTTATTTCTATTTTTTTTGTAAGATAGATATTGCTATTTTCTATATATAGAAGAAAAAAAGTTTTGAAGTGGAATATTATTTTCTAGAAAATTAATTGGAGTAAAACTTATTTTTATTATAGAGTTTTTCTAATATAGCAAGAAGAATGGCAAAATACATGGAAGATGGTTTAAACTGATAGCTAGTAATGGCAATTAGGTTGTACCGACCCGCCTAAGCCCACCCCGCTGCGGTACTAGATTGATGCGGGTCTTGGCGGTACAGGCCCGCGCGGGATGCGGTCTCGAAAAGTGCAGCCCAATCCCGACCCGCGACTTGCACAGGCCCTTGGCGGGTCGGCCCGCGGGACTCCGATCTCTATGAACCCTGCGCATATTACCTGAAAAAAAGAGGCCAATAGAGATAAGAACACAACAAAAGTCCTTTTACGAATCAGTTAAACCCAAGATGCTCAACCCATGACACAATAACAACATTATATAGTTCTTACTTCTTAGCAACAGTCGCTCTTAAGGCACATCAACATTAAATCAACAGTAAGAGTTAGACCAAAGTGCATGCTTACTCAATAAGTTCTCGGTGAAGGTCCCTTGCTCCAGATCGAAGATAAAGAGAACACCAGAAGCAAGATTGGAGCTTGAATCACCATCGCCAGAGCACAAGAACCAGCATCGGAGATTTGTAGGTGATCCAAACTTATATTCCTCTGTCGGTGAATCTTCGATGGTGCTGATCGAAGAAAAAGAGGACAACAAAAGGAAGATTGGAGCTTGCTTCAGTCTTCTCGAGCAAGATCGCATCTTAATTGCCATTGTTTAACACTCTCTTGTGTTTTTTTTTCAGGTGAAAACTGAAGAGGTGAAGAGGTGACGAGAAGAAATGGTGTTGCGGGTCCTCAAATGTCCCAGGCTCTTTCAGGCCCATCCCGCCCAAAGCCCAGTTCCGCACAATCCCTAGCCCGCTAAGCCCGCTAAATTTTGGGCCTTCAATGTCAGTGACCAATCCCGCCCCGCAGCAAGATTTACCGGGCCAGGCCCGCGAGCAGTTACACGAATTGCCATTACTACTGATAGCTAAGGATTGTCCTATGAAAAAAAAAGTCATTCCACGACCAAAGAATCTGGATGAAAAGAAAAAAAAAACTCCTGTTCGTGCCTTATTTAAAAGATAACTCACACATACATGATTACAACAAAACAAATAGAAAGATAAGAATAAGATAATTAAAAACTCCTCCTAAAGTCATAGATAATTGAAAACTCTTAAAGCCATATTGTTGATTTATAGCAAAAAGGCGATTCCACTATACTGTTAAATCATTGTGACTAAATAAGAATGATATCCATCCAAACAATTGTAATTGTTGAAACTTAATTCTAGAACATTTTGCGCCTAGATATATTTTCAGATAACTTTCCAATAAGATTATTATATAAAATGACTGAATTGTGAAAGTGGTTGATGCATGTTACAAATACAATAATGGAGTGTACTTAAATATCAAACTGGAGGTAGCTTGAGCACAAAATAAACATGACGAATATTATAGATTAAAAAAATGACTTTAGATAAAAGGAAATTTTAATTTTACCATCACTTTTCAAATTTATTTTTAGAAGATATATATTTTCATAAATACTTTAAGTTTCTGGTCAAAAATATTAAATTAACTCTTAAAGTCATTATAAATGTTAAAAATAATTTATAAAACACTTTTAGATGTTTATAAACCCAACCTCACCCGGAACATACTAAATTTAAATAATAGTCACCAAACATCATACCAGAATGTTAGAAATAAAGTCTGGAAGGCTTTCCGGCAACAAAAGAAAATCCCATATACTCTCCTCTCTTTTCCAATTTTAATTTTCCTTTATATAATTTGAGAAAAAAAAGAAAAAAAAAAAACTAGAAATCCATGGTAAAACTTAGTAACCACAATTTGACTAACCGGGCTATCCAACCTTGTATTAAGCCCATTAGGGGTGAGCCTTATTATTTGGGATCCAGATCTGATCAGACATCCGTTCCGGATCCGCTCTGATAATAGGATATCTGGGGTGTCCGGGTCCAAATCCGAATAGTAAAATCTTGGATCCGTCAAAAAAGATATAGATCCAAATATCTTTTTTTTTTGTTCGGATATCCAGATCTGTTTTAAAATATGTTAAAATTTTAATTTTATTAAAAATTATATTTAATATATTAATATTTATACATAACATAAGTTTTATAATATTATATTTTAATTTTAGTGATATTATATTTCATATATATATATATCAATTTCGATAAATATTTAATTTATGTATTATTTTAGAATTTTGTATTTTTAAAATATTTTTTTATTTTTTCATTATTTTTACGGATCCGCATCCGGATACCCGCGGATATCACAATATCTAGATGAATATCCAAAGCATCGATATCCGGAAGGCACGAATCCGGATCCAGATACTAAAATCATGGATCCGATGAATCCGGATACGAATCCTAAAATCATGGATACGATGAATCCGGATCCAGATACTCTAAATTTTCCAGATATTTGGATCAATTTCACCACTAAATATAAACAATTCCATGAAATATATAACTTTGATCATTTCATAAGGCCAATATGAAGAAAGAAACCACAAAGTATACTTTAATGTAGTCCTTATATTATCTGAAAACCTAGCTATTTGATAAAAGTTGAAAAATAGTAAATATTTTTTTTTGGTTCGATGCCATGAAATCCGATTTAAATTCAAACAAGAACTACAAAAAAAAAACAAAGACAACTTTTAATTTAATTTCGTTCAGTGCCTTGATAATCACAATAGTTTACTAAGTTTCATTAGGTTTTACTTTCATCGTTTTACAAACTACAAAACTAGTTTTACCAAGTCTTACAAGTATTATTCAAAGTTTCGCATACATAAAACAACAAAACTAGTTTCATCCTGGCTCATTATGTTCCTTGTGTTCCTTTTTAGCCTTGTGTTTCTTGTCTTCCTTGTGAGCCTTGTCTTTCGTGTGGGGTTCCTTGTGAGCCTTGTGTTTCTTGTGGCCATGTGTTCCTTTTGTGCTTTGTGTTCTTTGTGTGACTTGTGTTTCATCTGAGGTATAGAAATACGATTCCAACGTTCCTCTATTCCCAATATCTTGTTATTTTTTCGACGTTCTCCAACAGAAGAATACTTTTTTCTTTAATTCTTCCCTGCCATTTCGTGTATTGTGGAGGTAAGACATGCAACCTTTTAGTTTCTTCCGGGACAATCCATTCTGACATATGCGGAACTGTATATATAGTCTTCGTATACGCCATTCCCCATACATTAATCAAATAATAAGACAAGCATAAAGCATACAAATCACGCATGTCATGTGGACAACCATCCTGGTTGAATCACTTATTCACTGCAGATATTGCATGTACACATTGATATTTATATATATCAAAGTATATTCAGCTGCACGCTTTTTTCTCAAGTCCACCAAATAATTCTTGTTGTCATCTCCAGTGACATCATATACAAGAGCAAAATAATTCATCTCAGCACATCAAGGGTTGCTTCCACAACATGTACCATTTTTTGAGCTTTCTGTATACAAGCAACTTCCTTCATGTCCCTGTTGAACCATTCAGATATTTTTTTTAATAATTACATCAATCATAGGCAATAAATCGTACACTCATGCATTATTAAAAAACTCATTCTCAGAGTCCACAACGTTAGAGGCGTCTATGTTCTACCTTGAACTCGGGAATTTACATTTCGCCCATTTTGAAATTTTGTACGATTTATTAAGATACATACCATACACATGATACATCTCCCTGAAATCTGCATATATTCTTTCAAACTCAGCCTCTGAATAAATCGTTGCAACCTCTCAGAATTGTGCTGCAACGTCATCCCTATCATGTTTAGCATTTAGTTTCAAATTTTTGGACAAATGAAACACACAATACCCATGTTGAGACATCAGGTACACTTCAGCTATTAATGAGAATTATATTTATATCCGAAACAAACACCAATTTACTACTATCCGGTATAACGGTTTTAAATGTTGTGAAAAACCAATTCCAACTTTCTTTTTTCTTGCCATCAGCGACACCGATGGCTAATGGATATTGGTGGTGGTTCGGATCCTGCGCAGTGGCAATGACTAGAACACTGCCTTCCAAAACCATTAGAAAAGTTGCATCCACAATTATTACTTTTCTCATGTACTCAAACTCTTCAATCCAAACTCCCAGAGCAACAAATGGGTAATTAAACATTTTTCTTCATCCAATAACATACTCGTTTTTTTACCGGGGTTAAACTTCTCTAACATATACAAATAAGAAAACACATTTTGTAACCTTCCTCGGGAGTACCATGCATATCATAAACTGCTATATGCTTTCCTCTCAAAGTTGTAGAGTAAGAAGCTATCACACCCGCTTTTCTTTTAACCAGACTAATGAGAGTTTGAGGATATGGGGTCTCTATATGTGCAGGAAAGGTATTCTTAATAAAAGCTGCAACTATTCGTGGGTTGCCTTTCCTTTTCTTTCTTGGAGTTGAATTTTTCCTAGAGCATGTATACATTTTTGTGTATCTTCTAATTGAAAACATTTCATAATTCCTAACCTTTTTAGCTCTAAAATACCATTCACAACCGTCTTCCGCTCCTCGACATCTAACCACATATCGAGTGGTATCAGAATTCAAGACAACAATCCCAAAGTAGTTCTTTGTTGATGCTCCATCAATTAAATCTTTCACAACTTCTTTATTTGACAATTTCTTGATGAAGAAATTCGACCAATATGGTTACCTATGTTCTCTACCTTCTCTGCGTTCTCCATGTTCTCCACCTTCTCTGCTTTCTCCAAATATTGCACGTTCTCCAAACCAAAACCCACATCTTCTTCATTTTGAATTACAACATTTTATGCTGCCTCTTTCACCACAAGATCTTGTTCGGCTTTTTCAGTGCCATTAATTAAAATGACTGCACCATGATTGCATGCAACTTAAGTGATCTCCTCATTCGATGATGTCCTCAGAGATAAAGCATACAATCGATCGTCGCTTAGAGTCTATTCATAATCATCTCTTGTCTATGAATAGTAACTTTCATAATCAAAAGTGTATGTTTGTTGAATAAGAATCCATCGTCCTGTACAAATTAAAATGATAAACTTAAAGGTATACAAAATCATATATTTTTAACTATTAAGTTATAAGAAGTTTTACATTTTCACTAATACAGTTTTTCCAAGTTATACCATACAAACAAAGTTATTCTAGTTTTACAAATCAAATTAGACAAAGTTATGCAGTTTTACGGTTACAATTTTACTTATTTCTACAAGTTGTAAGACTATAGTTGCTCAAAGTTATATTAAGTTTCACTAGTTCAACATTTCTCAAAATATCTTCGATTCAACCAATTTTTGATAGATCTACTAAATGTTTTTTCCCAAATTCTTAATTACTAAAGTAGTAACACCTATATGAAATAGATGGAAATTGAACTGCAATTAACAAATCCAATATCAGTCTTGGATTACAGTTGAGACTCATATGGATTTCAGGACGTTCGGATTTCATTACTAAACAATAATACAAGGAATACCTAAATTTGAAGGTTACACTTATGATTCCTCGCCAGTGGCTTCAATGTGGTTCTCGTTTTTATCTGATTTCCAAAAATGGAGGTCGAGAGCATGTTGGTATTTCCAAAATTTGAATTCCGCGTCTGTCCCCGTGTCTCATATTATAATTATCGAGGAGAGATAATCCAATAAGAAGAGAGAAGAAGGTGGACCCACATGTGAGGAATGATTGGTTGAAACAGAATCTATTAAGTAAGGATATTTTTTTTGACTTTTACCATCATCCTTGAGAGCATCATAATAAATGAAGAGTATGCTAGACTCATTAATAGTATGAAATATTATTTTTTCTGTTTAAGAACCTGCAAGATTTTAGTCCAGAACCTTATAGTATTTTTAATTGATTGTATATTTTTAAAAATAGTACCAACTTAAAATATTTTAACCAATTTATCTAGGAACAAATGTAAATAACAGTGAATTCTTACTAAATTATGTATACGCACTAGGTTTTGGTGTAAATTTCTAGTCTCTTGCACAATTCTCCTAATGAATGAAAAACAAATTTGTTAAAACAAAATCAAATCTTGTCTTCAACTGGATGCATAAGTGATTACAATTCAATTATGCAATTTCCACAGTTTGGTATAATGAGTCAAATTTAAATGAGATTTATGAGCATTATAAATCAAAAGCAACGAAAAGATAAAGATAAAATAGTTTCATATCTCTCAATTTGCAAATAACAATTATCTTCTTACTTTCTTTTTCGGGTAAAATGTTAATTTATATCAAATTTTAAGTTTTGACAGTAATTACAAAGATACCGAGTAACTTAAAAAGGAAAATTAAACTAACAAGCAACGAAAAAGAAAGAGACTTTGACAAGAACCAAAGCGGGAAAGTTAGTTTAACAACCAGCTAAGCAGCAGAACGAGCAATTACCTATGCGACCGGAAAAGTCATAAAGAGGAGATGATTGCCACAAACTAGCAAGACATAAACACCCTCAAACCTAGAAGCTACGGTCCCCAACAGCTTCTATATCCCAAACCAACACAAATAGGCTCGAAGAATCAATGCACGACCTACCGCAAACACTAGCCAGATGCACCCCTGACGGCACGAGAGTGAATCTCCACACGATGATGTCATCGTTCGAAAGGCAGATCTAGAGAATGTTGTCTACAAACCCGACCCCTCGTAACCGTTTACACACATTGAACCGAACCCACTAGTGGGAGAGGATCGCACATAACTCACCCTACGAGAAATATGCTTTAAAGAGAAGTGGAAAACCAAGTGACCCACTACCACACGGAGACTAGACACATCAAGCACCACCAAGGAAACAAGACAAAGCCGCAAACTAAATGAGATGAGAGAGCAAGGCGCAAAGCCACACCGCCGTAAATTCTAAGGAAGGAGTAAGGAAAAATCACATGAACACCGTAGCAGCTCCCAAACGAGCAAAAATAAAAATCTCCGACAACACGCGCCGCCACCATGCACCACCGTTCAAACCACGCTGCCATACGCTCCACCATTCACTCCATGCGCCAACACTGGGGCAACCGAGAGATCGAGACGCTACCCAACCAAACTATCGTCTCACTTTTTTCTTTGCTTTTAGTTTTTTTCTTCAGAATACAACACGTACAAAAACATTTGCCAACTTCAATTCTAAAATGATGCAAAATAGTTAAATGTGTAGTTTTTTTTCCTTGAAGATTATTATAGTCACATAAGAAGCCAAAATAACCAGAGAACCATACAATAAGGATTTAGGTAACACAAACCAGTTCCTAACACCAAAAATCTATACAGACCATCCAACAACATCAACACCGAAAAAACACAGACCTGTATGAAACAGGGTACACCATCAAGACAGATGTTCTAATTTCGCATCCAAAAGTAGTTAGATGTGTAGTTATATTTTAGGATTCTGATTACATAAAATCACCACACTATGGAAAATTACAAAACTAAGAAAAGAGTGTTTCAATTTCATACAGCAGATTCTTTGTTATCGTTTGTTTCAGTATTAATTACTATATAAAATTATGTTTGTATTAAACTATTTTCAATTATTTAGTTGTTTTTTTCAAATGGTAAAAAACGGTCATACATTAGTTATATCAATTTGAGGCATTATGGAAGAGACTGCATAATTCTGTATGAAAGGGTGAGTGGCACCAGTAGACAATCTTGTAAACTAAACATCTTTTTTTTTTTTTTTTGAATGAATGTTAAATTTATTCAAGACAAAAAACCCTTTTGTACAACTAGGTGTGTCCCTATTTGAAGATTGTGAAATTGTAAAACTACTCTAGAAAGAAACTTTCATCTAGTAGCAAACCACACTCCCATAGCTTGACTATATGTCCCATTGCCCTCTCCCCTTAGGGAGTCGATACGGTTGCGTACTAGTTTGTCTGTATATTTGACAAGACGAATTGCAGTTTGAGGAGCTTCGCCGTGTCTTCTCTTGTTCCTCTCATGCCATATCGAATATAGCACAGCTTGAAAAGTGTAGCGAAGCAGAAAGAGGACTGTATTATCCCAAGTCTTGTCCATCAACAAAACAAGTATCTCCAGCCATTGATTTGTGTACCTTGCACCAACCAGTTTCTGAGTGGATTCTCTCCATATTTCTTCAGAATAGCCACACCCAAAGAACAAATGATCCCTTGTCTCCAGGGAACCATTGCAAAGGACACATGTCCCATCTCCCTGCGGGTTCCATCGCAGGACTCTGTCTCCCGTGGCCAGTCTATCTTGAACCGCTAACCAAGCTCTCACTGAAAATTTTGGAGTAGCAGCCGAAAACCATATTCCCTGACACCAACTTACTGCAGGTTTTTTAACTCTCAGCATTTGCCACGTCTGGCTAGTACTGAAAGCTTTGTTGAAACTGTCCCCTGTACCTCTCCACAGATGGGTATCCTCGATGTGTCCCAATCCCTGATTCCTCATCTTCAAAATTTCATGCTCTATTGTGATCAGAGTGGAAGCTCTGTGCTTACGTCTCCGGTACTGATTCACAGCTGTCTCCACAGTAGCGTTAATATTGATTCCTAGATCAATACATCCACGAGCACCAGTAAGATCAAAAATTCGCCCTAAGGGAGACCAATTGTCAAACCAAAACGAAGCTTGAGTCCCGCTATTAATCTCCACTCGAGTAAACTGTTGTGCCATCCCTCTCTGTTTTAGGATCTTTTTCCAGATCCAAGAACCCAATGAGCTTTTCGAGTTAGTATTCCAGAAGGATCCCTTGCGAATGATGTAGTAACGAATCCATTGGACCCATAGGGAGTTGGCTGATAGTATTCGCCATATCAACTTCAGGACGTTGACCTTGTTGGCCTCTTTGAGTGGACGCAGACCGAGTCCCCCTTCATTTCTTGGCTTGCAAACCTCTGACCAAGCAATCTTTGCTTTTTTAGTGTTCAGTTCAGGACCCGACCATAAGAAAGCTGAACATAAGTTGTCGATCTCCTTTATACATTGCTGTGGGAGCCTGAACACAGACATCCAAAAATTAGTAATGCTGTGGATAACAGATCCTATGAGCTGCAATCGTCCTGCAAAAGAGAGATGACGAGTCGTCCATGAGGTAATACGTTTCCTGATGCGTTCCACCAGTGGACTATAGTCCTGAGCCGACATCCTTTTGGGCAGCAACGGAAGCCCTAGATAGCGAACAGGGAGTGTGCCTGATTCAAACGGAAAGTCAGCTAAAATCTCTGCGCGTGCTTCGTCCTCAACCCCAGTCATAAAGATAGTAGATTTTTCCAGGCTGATCTTTAATCCAGATGCTCCTGCAAACTCATCAAAGACATGAAGGATACCCTGGACTGAATCTTTCCTTGCATCTGAAAAAACCATCATGTCATTCGCAAAACAAATATGCGTAAGTTTCAAGTCTTGGCAATAAGGGTGGTAGCCCATTCTTTTCCCTGCAGCTGCTCTATCTAGCATTTGAGAGAGAACTTCCATACTGATAACAAATAGGTAAGGAGATAGGGAACATCCCTGACGTAAGCCTCTACTGCTTTGGAAGTATCCAGACAACTCTCCATTGATCTGCACCGAGAAAGATGCTAACTCAATACACTTCTTAATCCAGAGGATAAACTGTTCAGGGATCTTAATGGCTTTAAGAGTCGATAAAATAAAAGGCCATTGCACTGAATCAAAAGCCTTTGATATGTCAATTTGAATAGCACAACGTGGGGAGACCGAGCTTTTATGATAACTCTTCACCAGCTCAGAGGCTAGTAACACATTCTCCATTAGCAACCTATCTTTGACAAATGCCGATTGATTGTGAGAGATGAACCGCGGCAGAATCTTCTTCAACCTATTTGCCAATATTTTTGATATGACTTTATAGAGGACATTACAACAAGAGATTGGCCTGTAATCCTTCATGTGAATAGCTTGTTCCTTCTTTGGAATGAGTGCAAGGATGGTTGAGTTGATACCTTTAGGCAAGAAACCATTGTCAAAGAAAGATTGAATCGCCACTACAAAGTCCTTCCCAATCACTGACCATCCGGCTTTATAGAATTCACAGGTAAAACCATCTGGACCAGGGGATTTATCCCTCGCCATAGCAAACAATACCTTTCTGATTTCTTCTTCAGAAACTTTGTGAGTCAGCATTGTTTGATCTGCAGTCTCGCATTCAAATCGCAGGAGCTCATGAAGCTCTACCTCTGATATTCCCACATAGTCAAGTGGTTTGTGGTTTAGGAAAGCATTAAAGTAGTCTACAGCCTCCTTCTTAATGTCCTCTTGAGTTGTGGCTATCGTACCATCACCTCTCTGAATTTCGTTGATCGAATTCATTGCTGATCGAGCCTTGATAGCTTGATGAAACTGTTTGTTGTTTCCGTCTCCGATACGCAACCATTTTAGTTTGGCTTGTTGGCACATGATCTTTTCCTCCAAATTTGCCAGATATAACCATCTGTCATAAGCTTTCAATTCAGCCTCCATCGCCTCAGCAGAGAGATTTGTCACTGTGGTGATCTGCTTCTCGCAAAGTATGTCCCATGCTTCTTTTGTTTTTCTCTTTATATCCCCCAGCTTCTCCTTACCCAACTTTCTTAGTAGAGGTTTCAAACCTTTAAGCTTTTTTGTAAGCCTAAATAATGCAGATGTAGAGTTGAAAAGAGGCTCTGTCTCATTCCAATAGTCTTGCAGCAATGACAAGAAACCCGGGATCTCCGTGAGCACGTTGGTGAATTTAAATGGTCTTCTCGGTCGAATCTGTTCTGGCCTCATCCTGATACGACACCGGAGATGATCAGAACAACCCCCTGAGTCGAAAACACAATATGTATGAGGAAACCGCTGTGACCAGACCTCATTAATCAAAGCTCAATCAAGTTTTTTACATATCAAGCCATCTTCCCTCTTGTTGCACCAAGTCATTTTAGGCCCTTGAGAAGCCATGTCCGAAAAATGGCAGTGGTTGACCATATTTTGAAAATCCCTCATCCCATTCGATATCGCATGACCCTCCACCGAGTGCTCAGCCCCTTCCAGAATCTCATTAAAGTCGCCAACTACTAGCCATGGTTTATCTTTAAATAGAGGTGAATCTTGATGAAATTTCAAATCCTCCCAAAGCTCCATCCTCTCCTCTGGAGTGTTAAAAGCATAAACAAAAGAACAGAAAAATTCCTCCGTTTGTCCTTCCAACAATATTGAGCATGTGATCAGCTGCCCCGACTTGTAGCAAGGAGTGACTCTCACCTTCGGGCTCCAAACTACCCACAACCTTCCTCTACTACTATACTCATAGTTTGATATAGACAACCAGCCCGTAAAAACCGAAGAGAGAGTTGTCTGGGCTCGGCTCTCCTTAACTCTTGTCTCTATCATACAACCAAACTGAAAGTCGCCATTTCGGATCCAATCTTTAACAACTGTCTGCTTTATTGATTTGTTGAAACCTCGTATATTCCAAAAGAAACCAGACATTATTTATTCTTTCGGGAGTTCTTTTTATTCAAAGTACCAGGAACGTCTTCCTTGGGTTTTTGAACAATAGATTCCAAAAAGTATGTATGATTTGATTTAGAGCTTCGTGGAAGGGGTTGTCGAGCCCTGACTTTCTCCTTCTCGCTTGGCTGTCGGGACTGTTTCTTCTGTTCTTGAGCATCATCATCTTGGCTCCCAGATTTCTCTGTAGCCAGAACATACTCACATTGAACCGCAGGTATCCCATCTTGAATTTCTGTACTGTCAGGAATTGAGAGCTGCACCTTTCGAACCTCTGCCTCGTCACATTGCTCAACTATCTCACCCTCTTCCTCCGTGGTAGACAGAACTGAAAAACGTGAGTTGGTTAGAATAGATACGTGTCCATATTCAAGCATTTTTTCTTTATCTGGAGACCGACAAGCTTTGGAAGGTGTAGACCATTCTTTTCCCGTGGACTCCGTTTCAGTACGCTCGACCATTGATGTTTCTGTTCCAGGCATCACTGTTTCAGAAACCACCTTCTCAAGATCCTCTATTTCGACTACCTCATTTGCAGAGATCGCATCCCCAATTGTCTCAGCTACAGAGACCTTTGATACCACACCACCTATCTCCCCGTCCGCCAAGGCTATCCCTGCATCATGTTGATCATGTTTCTCCACTATCCCTAGGGATCCTCCATTGGCATTATCCTCCTTGCCCTTACTTCCCTGTGTTTGCCTCACTTTGGCTAAACAAAACTTGGCTTCATGTCCCCATTTATTACAATTGGAACATCTAGAAGGAAGCCACGGGTATGTGTATTCAACCAAAGTTTCCTTGCCATGGAAATTAAAATTCATAGCATGGGGTAGTTCCTTAGTAAGATCTGCCTCTACAAAGATCTTAGCCACCTTCATGTTTAAGCATTGTGCGGTTTCTGGATGTAGACGCGATGGAACCCCTATTGGACTTGCTGCAAAGCTTAGGCCCTTCCAAGAGAACATGGTAACCGGAATATTTTTCATGTGAATCCAGAGTGGAATGGACTTCATGGCAGGTTGTGATTCTTCGGGAAAAGGAGACCACTTTGACATCACTACTGGTATCTCAGACAGGTTCCACATTCCACGTCTGAGAACCCTGTTCCGCAGTACTGAGTTACATATGCGGAATTTCATTGTTGTAGCATTGATAGGAAACACTTCAATCATATGATCTTTGTCTCCTAATGCCCAAATTTTGTTCACTATTGCATGAACCTTCGCAATGTGTGGAGCTTTGTCCAAAAACTTGCCTATCAAAAAGTCTTCCCATAGTGGAGAAGAGTCCTGAAAAACTTCCTCCGGAACCTTCACCATACCCACTTCGTCGTTCATGGTAACCTCCACATCATATTTCTTCAATCCTTTCTGAGCCCTTTGAGCCGCAGCCACCCAGGCACCCTTCTTCAAACCTTGATTAACCATAACAGACCGCAACTTATCACTTGTACCGTTCAAAGCCGGGAAATCAGAGAGAGAGTCTGTTCCTGAATCTTTTCCTGACACTTGTTTCGCAATAACAGAAGGTGTATCATCTCCCAGACCAGGCGGAGCCAGAGAAGCCTCCATCGGAGACCCGATGACGGCGCCGGCGTAGTGCCTTGGGCAAGGCGGAAGCTAAAGACCTAATCGCTCACAAAATCCCCCGCAGAGCAAAACGGTGCGTTCAAAATTTAATGGAGATTCAAAACGGTGCGTTCAAAACGGAGATATCCACGATGGCCTAGCGGTTTCATGGAGATTCTCACACACGAGTGCCAGAGGTCGCAGGTTCGACACTCTGTCGCCGGGGTCGGACTGAAACCGCCAAAAAACCCTGTCGCACATGGCCCACGGGTTTGTACGGCGCCTATAGGGTTTCTGGCAAGGGGGCCCCTACGGGGTGGGGACAGCGACTAAAAACATTTAACTTACACCAGTTTTTTAAACTAAACGTCTAATTCAAGTTTAAAGGTTGACAAAAGAAATAAAAATGTTCCGAGAGTTTATGTTCTTCCATTTGTCATCAAATAATATCTTCGTCCCTACTTTCAACAAAAATTATTTGGTGGTACCGCCAAAACCATCCACAAAGGATGATTTATCTTCATGATATTTGAGTATCTTTAATGTGCTGCAACAAACTCATAAAATAAAGTTAGGATTCAATGGCATTAAAGGAACGTAATTGACTAAATTTCAATAAAAAAGCTAATAGTAATATTTTTTTTAAAACCGTGTAGCATTACAAATCTGTCCCAAACAAATGTATAAAAAACAAACTTGTCGTCTCAAAGTTTCTTTTCTCTTTTTTAACTTAACATTGAAGCAAGATCCGGAGAAAAAAGTATGCTCCTTTAATTTCATGGTTTCATACCTACAACCAGCTTGGCTATCAAGTCTCCATTGATTTGTTTTCTCTTTAAACCCTCAAAGACAAAACAAAACAAAAAAAAAGCCGGCAAGTTTCATCTTGTTTTGTCTGGACACAAAAACGCAAACTTTATGCAAAACCGACAAGCAAAAAAAACAACAACACAACTTCGAAAATCTCTCTCTATCTCTTAGTGATGAAGCCTATCTACCAGTTCTTTGCCGTCTTCTGGTTCTTCCTACCTTTCTCTCTAATCTCCGGCGACAACAACAAGAATCTGATCTTCAAAGGTTGCGCAAGCCAGAAATCTCCAGACCCAACTGGTGTTTTCACTCAGAATCTCAACACTCTATTCACTTCCTTGCTTTCTCAATCCGCTCAGAGATCTTTCGCCTCCACAACCGCCGGAACCGATAACACAACCGCCGTAACCGGCGTTTTCCAGTGCCGCGGTGACCTCCCCGCCGCTGAATGCTACGATTGCGTCTCCAAAATCCCCAAACTCGTCTCTAAGCTCTGCGGCGGGGGAGGAAACGACGGGAATGTCGTGGTGGCGGCGCGTGTGCAGCTCTCCGGTTGTTATATCCGGTACGAAGTCTCAGGGTTCCGACAGACTTCCGGTACTGAGATGCTGTTCCGTGTCTGCGGGAAAAAACAGTCCGGCGATCCTGGGTTCGATGGGAAGAGGGATACGGCGTTTGGGATGGCGGAGAACGGCGTGAAAACGGGAGGTAACGGCGGAGGATTTTACGCGGGGCAGTATGAGTCGGTGTATGTGTTGGGACAGTGCGAGGGTAGTTTGGGAAACTCAGATTGTGGTGAGTGTGTGAAAGAAGGGTTTGAGAAAGCAAAGAGTGAGTGTGGGGCTTCGATCTCTGGTCAGGTTTATCTTCATAAGTGCTTCGTTAGCTACAGTTACTACTCAAATGGCGTTCCAAATATTTCTTCCCTTCCAGGTAAACAAGTTAAAATTTGAGAGACCATAGGCTTTAAATTTTTCTTTTTTTCATTTTATTTATATTAAAATAAATGTTAAAAGTTTGTTAATATGTTTAGGAATGATATTAATATAATTATCATGAAGAAAATTTGTTGAAAAACTACTTTACATTTAATATCATCCTAAATAGGAATCATTTTATATCATGTGTAGGCCTAGGCACATATACATTGAGCTGAAGAACCGAACCGAAAACGAAGTTTGGTTCGGGTTTAAATTCTATCAATCATATTAGTGGATCTTATATCTTTAGAAAAAAAGCAAATCAAAAATGAAGAACCGAATGAATACCCAAATTTCTATAATAGTTTATATATTATAAATATTAATTATAATTAGTTTTAAAATTTTAATAATCTATAAATATTATTTATAAGTCAAAATACCCAAATATTGAATTACTAGAATACTTTTTATCCAAATTATTAAAAAATATATGATTTATTTGAACTTTTCTCTGAAAACATGAAAAAATCTGAATTTTAATCAAAGTTTTTAATTTTTTTTTTTTCATATTCATTTTATTTATATTAAAATAAATGTTAATATTTTATTCATATCCTTAGAAATAATATTAATAAAATTATTATGAAGAAAATTTGTTGAAAAACTACTTTTCATTTAATATCATCCTACATAGGGATCACTATTTATCATGTGTGTAGGCTTAGGCACGTTTTTCCGGAACCGAATAACTGAACTATTGAACTGAATCGAAAAACAAGGTTCGGTTTGAATTTTGATCTTATCAATTATACTAGTGTCATATATCTTAAAACCAAAAAAAAATGAACCGAATTAAATTGGTACCCAAATTTCTATAATATACTTTAGATATATATATATAAATATTAACTATATATATTTTTTTAAAAACTAAGAATTTAAAAATATAAAGTCGAAATACACAAAATATTATTATTAGAATATTTTTTTATCAAGAATATTAAATATTATCTGATTTATTTGAATTTTCACCTGAAAATTTGAAAAATGATCTTAAATCCGAAAACTTGATTCTTTTACTTTTTATTCAGAATTAATCGAAGAACTGGAAATGAATTCAGATATAAATGGTTTCTAACTTTGTTACGCAAACCGAACGGAAACAAACTTACTAATTATCCGAACGGATTCTAAACATATAGAACTGAAAACGGAATGTCCAAAGATAATAATATGCTTTGCATTTTTTTCTTTAGTTATTTTTAAAAAGAAATTATGATAGTTCTAACAATCTGGTGATAATTAAGCTCTATTATGCCAAGAATGGGATGATTGATATGTTATATAAGCATTACACATGGAATCATGGATCTTGTAGAAGAATATTTCAATATTTCGTTGTCATATAGATTAAACAAAGCCTAATGGAAGCAAGACAAAAAGAAAAGAAAAGAAAAAACTAGTGGAAGCAATTAAAAAACAAAACAAAAAAGCTAGTGGGAAAATTGATTGCTTTATATAAAAGAAGAGATTTTGTTTTCAGATTTAAGTATGTTGACACATTACACAAAATTGAAATGTTATCTATTTTCTTTGATAGATTAGATTTTTGAAGTAATGAAACATTGAAACAGCCACTGATGGGTGTGTGTGTAATTGTGTAGATAGAGAGAAGAGACAGCACACGCAAAGAACAATAGCTTTGGCGGTGGGAGGAGTTGCAGTTTTAGGATTTGTGATTGTATGTTTGTTGGTTTTGAAATCTGCCATGAAGAAGAAGAGTAAATATGAAAGTTATTGAATCTCTTAACAACCAATTCTCATTTACCCAACCAGGAAAAAGAAATCAACAGTTTTGAGAAGGGTTAAAATATATATATGAATAGCACCATGTCAAATTTGTACATTCAATTATGATATTTGATTCATAATAATGAAAGGGATTAGCCAACTTACTGATTACTACTTGTTATTTCATTTCCTAGTCCTATGTTATCTAGAAACCCCATTGAAACACCTTCAGTACCTCTTCCTGCTTTCTGGATATGCCTCCACTCTTATCTCCAACCTAATTTAAGCCTTTACCATTTTAAGTCCACCTTTCCAGTTTTCAATTTATCTAATAGTATTAATATGAATCTTATTTGAAAAAAAGTTTGTCGGCTACACGAATTTTACCCTAATATGGTGGAAACCATCCAATGTTTCACAATATAATAACTACATGATGTTTATGTTAATATATGTCACATATATGAAGTAAATGATTATATGGTGGAAACATCATTATCAAATTTAATTGATATTATGAAAAGTTTATGGTGTCAAATTGTAATTAATCAGAAAATCAAATTTAAAACCAAAAACTAATTCTTAGAATAATTAATTGTGTAAATTAAATTTTGATTGGGTAAAAGTTATAGAAAATAGTTAACAACAAAAATAAGATATTTATAATTGAAATTTAATATATTTTAATATTTATGAAAACTTTTAAATATGAAGACGATAGCTTTGATATAGGCGATCATATTAACTTTCAATATAAACATTTTAAGGAATTTATATTTTGGGGTGTTAAATTGAAAATAAATTTTGATTGGCGGATTGTAAATATATTAGCAAGATGAATTATTTTAGAAGTCAAAGAAAAGAAATTTTACGTCTCATAACACTTACAATTAACATCATAAAACTATAAATTATCATTTACAAATATATTACTCGTATAAATAATTAGAATGATATAACATAAATAAGCATTATGATTTTTTTTTAATATGTTACCGTAGCTTGAGTTTACGAATACCAAATTTATAATATTACCTATAGATACTAAAATAACATGATGTTTATATAAAAATTATGTATCTTTTATCTGTATATATGTATGTATATTTGATTTTTTTGTCAACATCAATATTTTTTTTTGTAAACATTATATCAACATAATCTTGATATATTATGATATTAAAATTTACGTAGCATTCCATTTTTTTGACTTCTAAAATAATTCACCTTATTAATATATTTACAATTCGTCAACCAATTATTTCCAATTTAAACTCCAAAATATGAATTCCTTAAAAATTTTATATTAAAAATTGATATGATCGACTATATCAAAGTTATTATTCTCATATTTTTAAAGTTTTCATATATATTAAAATATATTAAATTTTAATTATAAACATATTATTTTTGTTGTTAACTATTTTTTTGAATTTTTAATCAATCAAAATTTAATATACACAATTAATTTTTCTAAAACTTAGTTTTTTTAATTTTAAATTTAATTTTCTGATTAATTACAATTTAAATCCTTAACTTTATGACATGTATTAAAATAAATCATGTAGTTATTAACATATTTTGAAGATAGTTTCTACCGTATCAGGGTACACGAAGACCAGCTTTTTTCTCTTAGTTTCTACCATATTAGGGTACGAAGACCACTTTTTTCTCCTTTTTAAAGATCTCATTTTTGTTCTGTTGACTTGGATCCCGAACATGAGCTCTCAAACCATAGATCTTTCTTAGATGAGACAAGACAAATATCACCTTCCATAGATCTTTCAACCAAAATGATCTTCTTTCACCTTAAACCCTCAATGAATCAAAAGCAAACAAGATCACAAACGAACTTGCCCATATTTGTCTAAAACTCAATCTCCACGACACATAAAAACATAAAGCCAAACTCTATGACATATAGAACATGCCGGAAAACATAAAAGCTTAAACTTCATCGCTTAAAGATCATATGTTCCGCTTCTGAAGATGATAATCAGAACAAAGCTTTGAACTTTATGAGAATCCACAATTGAATTCGAATCCGATAGGTAATTAAAACATAACAGAAAAACTGGTAATTAAAACAGAGAAAAAAACCCTAACTAGAGCAGGTTCAACATCGTTAATAGGGTTTTCTAGAATCCCCTTTGCGTAGTGTGCGCCGGAGCTCCGAGAAGGCTAGCCTGCTGCAGATCTATTTCGTTGAGCTGCGCTTCACGATCCATCTCGATGATCAACGGAACGACAAGGATCAGAAAAGTTGTACCAGCGATCCACGCCGCTTTTCCCGTGCTCCACAGCAATTTCTTCGACACTCCGACGGAATCTCCAGCGACGCGTCTTCCTTGAGAGACGATCTCGGAATTGGAGATCTTCGCCAAGATGTTTGAATCTCCGCCGCTAGATTTGCCGGCTCCACCGAATCTCTTGGCCGCCATCGATTGATAACAAGTAGTGATTTTGAGGGTTTCGGAAGAGTTTTTGTTCCACTTATATTGGGTCCCTAAGGCCCAAGTCAATTAATCAGCCCATTATATTTAATAGATTAATCTATTTATCTTAAGACTTTTAACGGTGCAGATTAGTTCTTCTACTCAGCTTCAATTGGTACGTAAATCGCTTCAGCTTATTTTCTCAAAGGCAGTAGCAAGGCTGGACTTGGGCTAGACGCCCAAATATATTTCAATTTTCAGCCCTTATTATTTTACGGACGCTTTATTTATGTATATGCTTAAATCTTTTGGGCTTTAGGCATCCAATAATAGTGTTGAGCTGGGATTCATGAGTAATTTTTTCCATTGAATCATACGAGGAACTAGGGATCTCAAAACGAGCTCTAACTCAAGTTTTTACGAGTATGATTTTTATTTTTTAGGTTTATTTTGTCTCATGCACGATTTTGAATGAGACAAAGAAGTGAGGATATATATATATATCTATCTATCTATATATTATTTTGGATAACTTTTGTTTTCTTATGTAAAAAAGATAACTTTTATATTAATCATATTTATCTTATAAAATTAAAATGTAAAATCATATCTTCTTAAAAGATAATTTCTATATTAGTCATATTTATCTTTTTAAAATTAAAATGTAAACATAACTAAATAATATAGAACTTAAATATTTTTAAAAATTATCTATAACTTTTTAGAAGAGAGAAAATAGAATCTTAAAAAAAATAGAAATTATTTTGTTTAGAAATTACCTAACGCTTCTATATAAACCCACTTTACCCTATCATTTTTCTCACAAACTTTGTTGATCCAAATTTATAAAAAATATATTTTATTTTATGATTTCTACATATGAAAACTTTGAAGATGAATTGTCTCAAGATTCTCACGAGGATTAAGGTTTTTGGATCACTGGTTTAGTTTCATTTATTTTTAAGTGTTGGTTTTATCTAGTATTTAATATTAATGTTTCGATTTTTTAATATTTATATTTTTTAAATATTAGATCGTGAGTTTTAACTCATGATCTAGATGATCTAAATTTGAGTTTACATATTAAAGTTCATATTATAAATGAGCTGAGCTGAGCTAACTCACGAAAGATCCGAACTCATAATCTTTGCACAAGTTAGAAAATGTCGGGGAAACTGAGCATGAGGAGCAGAATAAATATAACAACACCATATATAGAAAGGCTAAAGAATTCGAATCGAAAGTCATTGGATTTGAGATGGCTTCCATATGCAGAGCTGGAGAATTGGCCTAACTATCTATATACATTAATATACCAGTGATTCATAGATTGAGTTGTACCATTGCAATATCATTGGTTTACAATTGAGTACTAGTAATATTAATCCAGTGTATCACACATGTGCAAATTATTTTCAATTAGGTGAGTGTCCTCACCTTGTGCGGACTAATATATATCTATTTAAATTTTAACATAGTTCTATTTTTATTTTGATATTCTTAAGTTTATAAGCTTTATAAATTTAGGTGATCGTGCACTATCTCATATTATATCCCGATTAACAAAGCCTTCAATTGTTAGAAAATATACATCTTTTTGACTAACTAAATATGGATTAAAAATAATAATTACATACACTTGTTAAAAACTTGAATTTTTTTTTGTTGTAATTGTAAAAAGTGTTTTTTTCTGGTCCATAACTTTTTATATGTTGTTGAGAAGTTTTGTAAGTTTCTGTGTATTACTCATCAAACGTATGATGAAAAATATATATACCGTCATAGAGCCAGCAAACTATTATAATACCATACTAAAATGGATACTAATATAAAGTCAGCATCATAGTTCTATGTATTAGAGTACACATTACTATAATAGGACATATCTATCTAAATAAATGACGCTTTACTCTCTTCTTATGAAGCCACATCAACAGGGAGAAAAGAGCTTTTGCCAAAAGTCAGCATAAAAAAAGCTACATACTCGCTTATTCTTTACGTTTGGTGGGCTGTTACCGAGCTTTCCTTTTCATTGTGTTTAGGGGGCTTTTAATCTGGTTCTGAAAATCATGTGAGCTTGAAGAAAAATATTATAAACCCATAATAATTAGGTTTACTTGCCTTCTTCCCTATTGCTTTATACGCCTCCAGACGTAAATTCTCTGCAACTTGAGAACATTGAGTTACCGAGTAGATCACTGTAACGTTTACAGCCCATTAATATCTTCTTATTCCTCGCTTTTATGTGCTTAGCCCACCGCTCCCACTCTGGAGCATTAAATCGACCTCTTCGCATTCCACATAAATCGAATGGATCCACGAGTATAAATACTGCAACTCATGCACACAACAACGATTGTATACATATACACTTATGTACACAACAATGATTGTACATATGTACACATAAGTTATAATATTGTACATATGTACACATGTATATATGTACAAACATGTTACATACACAAAATAGGCTAATTGTATATATTTCGCAAATCATATACATTTAAAAATGTACATGTGAACAGTGGTAATTTTGTGTACTCATAGATATTATCTAGCCTTATATATGTTGAATAATGTATATGAATCAAGAGATAACATAGCAATATAAAATAGTTGCTAAGAATGGTTTTTAAGAACATTACATAGCTATAGCAAAGACAAGCAAAAACATAAAAAAAATAGTGATTAAGGGCAAAGGTTGCGGCGTAAAGCCCATGAGGGAACAATGCTGCTTAGATTCTTTAGAGGTGGGAGGAACAAAATTATGTTTTTGGAATCTCAAATTGCTGAGTGAATTCAACGACTATGAAGAAACAATGTTGCTTAGATTCTCTAAAGGTGGGAGGAATAAACCCATCATGAAGAAGTGAAGATAATGATTGACATTAAAAGCCAGAGATAAGTTGGCCATGGAATCTTAGTCAGAATGTGGCATCATATATTGTGGCAGATATCAATGTGCTTTGACCTGCAAGAAGGGATATGTTGAAATACTAGTCTTAATAAATACTTTGAAAAAGTGAGTTTGCAAGTGCATGACTGAAAATATTTACCTATGTGAGTGTGACGTGATGTCGCTTCAATAAGCTGAGATTTGACTTTGTATGCACTCATGAATGGATATGGACACATGGCTTATAATAATGTCAAGTATAACACTTAGAGTAGTGTGAAAACATGTGTGTGTATTATCTTCATGTGCCCAAAATAGGTTGAGAGATTCAATCCGTAGGACATCCTGATTCTCAGACATTTGGAATGTGTAATGCACTAAGATGAAAATTCAATTCTTCGAACATTTTCATTTATGCATGAGTTTGATATATGTATTAATTATTTAATGAATCAATGATTACACTTAAATGGGGGGGGGGATTGTTATATATTTAAGTGAAATTGTGCAATGCTTTATATATTTAAGTGAAAAGGTGCAAGACTTTATATGAACCATTGCAATTGTTTATATGAACAATTGTAACTATTAATGAAAACAACATTTGGTAATAACCATATTAATGTTTGCACCCCTTGGTGATTAACCATTGTAACTCTTTGCTAAACATTGCAACTCTTCATTAACCTTTGCAACTCTTGGTTTAACCATTGCAACTATTAGTTGCAACTCTTTACTCTCTATATAAAGAGATGTAGGCATTGGAAAATGAGATAGAAAAATCAGAAACTAATAGTTAGTAAGAGAGTAAAAGAGAAAAAGATTCATTGTTCAAAGATCATCAAAGACTTTGAAGAAACACATATAAAGACTAAAGCTCTTTTTGTTTCTCTTGTATTTTAGCCTAGAACAAGAGTGAGACTTTGATTGTCTTATCTTACAAAGGGATTTCGTGTAACCCAAGGCTTGGAATAGGGTCGAAATACTCTTTAAGGAAAGCACGGCGATTCAATCATTATCCAAGTATATAATTCACAACTTTTTGAGTTACAACTAAAATAACCAATATTTAATCATTTTGGTGCACATAATATTACTGTTCAGGAGTCTATTTAGAGATGCTAAGCCCATAAGAAAAGCAGAAAATAAACACGCCGAATTATATTCACCTCAACGAAACCCTTTTGCAGTTGAAGAACTGTAGTGTAGAAGATTTTCTATCTTCATAAAAGACTAAAATTGAAAAATTGTGTGATAGGACTTGGTAGAACCCCTACTTGCTCAGCCAGTTCCAAATGCGTCAGAGTCAATGGCATGCTAACAAAGCAGTACAACTCCTGACCTATGTTGAGGCCGAATAAAATTTTAACTCTTGCTTATGTTATAATAATTTATGATACTATATACTTGCAGACAGTTATGGTGGTTATCATACTGGCTATGCATCACCACATGCGACACAAGACACTGCTTAAGGCACATATCCAACACCATATCCTGCTCAGGTACATAGTCTTTGTTTTATTGAGTAGTGGCTTATTTTTTGTCACTTGTTAGTTTTGATGAACCAAAGAATTTGGAGTTTACAAAAATGATTTCTTTGTAAACTTGCAGCTCCAACTGCAATTGTAGACCCAACTCTTATGTGGTTAAAATTGAAGTGTAACTTTTCTTTTTTTGGTATATAGTAATGCATGTGAAGATATTTCAAATTGATTAAATTTTCTAAAATACTTTTATTTTTCTGTAAAAAATTATAAAAAAATATAGAGTTAAACGTGTTGGAACAAAGAAAAATTTATGATAAATAATCTATAAAATGATTTATGATATCATATCATTGAAAATAAAATATAAAGAAAGACCATGTGGTAATTAAAGAATCAACAAACAAATATTCTTAGCTTTTTAAAATTAAACTAACGAGTGTCGAACAAAAAAAACGTACATGCCGAGAAAACGGATGCGAGAATCCACTCATAATAAAAATCGAAGCGTTACAAAAAGATTTAAATATCATTTTGAAGTTTTTTTTTTCATCTATTTATTCAACTGTTAAAAATGGTTAAAGAAGATAAAATCCAATTGAATTCTAATGAACACAAAAATATACTAGTACTAGTTGATAACATTAACACCATAAATGATATAACTCTAAAAAACTGCTATTATGAATTTTATATCAGTTTCATTGATGTGATTATCTTAACGTACGTGGAAAAGTCTAAAACCAAAAAAAGTAGACTAAATTTGGAATGATAAAATGATTAAGGTTGGTTTAGTAGGAGTTCAAAACAAATGGGGCAAATTAATGAGGGAAAGAAAGAAAAGGTACCATATGTAGATAAAAAAAGGAATAAACAGTCTCTTACCCTATCTAGACCCAAAGAAACCTTTCGGTCTCCTCTTTATTTTAATTTTTTTTGGTAACATTAATCGTAGATCTAAAAACCCTATATAAATCTCATTCTGATTCTCTTCATCTTCATCATCATTTTCCTCAGATCTGTTTCTACTTCCTTCCATAAAAGAGAGACTACCTTCTCTCTTCTATTCCCTGGGAGGTTCTTCGTATTTGGAGCGTTACTTTTCCGTTTCGATCTTTCTTCGGATCTTAGTGGTGTTTAATAATGGCGACTCCTTATCCTGGAGCGATGCAGGCGAGTTTCCTTTCTAAAAATCGATGTTTTTTGTTGGTTGGGGTAAGTAATCGAATCTGTCCGTGTGCAGGTAGGTTCGTACTTTGTGGAACAGTACTATCAAGTGTTGCAGCAGCAGCCGCATCTTATCCACCAGTTCTACTCTGAGTCTAGTAAAATGATCCGTGTTGATGGCGACTCCAGCGACACTGCCGATACTTTACTGGTAACACTAATAATAATACTATTCTTTGTTTATTAAGGTAACAAAAGTCAATTGTTTTCTTTTGTGATTGTAGCATATTCACAACATGGTCATGTCACTGAACTTCACTGCAATTGAAGTGAAGACCATCAATTCTGTTCAGTCCTGGGAAGGTGGTGTCCTTGTGGCTGTTTCAGGCTCTGTCAAGACAAAGGAGTTCAGCAACAGAAGGTGTTTCATGCACACTTTCTTCCTTGCTCCTCAGGAGAAGGGTTATTTTGTTCTCAATGATATCTTTCAGTTCATCGATGAAGGAACTGTCTTCTCTCATCAGCAGCCCTCGTATTTGTCTGAAACCAAGCACGAGGTTCAGCTCAATCCTCCAAGCCCTCCTCATCCTGAACCCCAAGGTTTTTTTTGCTAATTGTAGATGGCTTATGCATGTTTATTGTTGTTTGTTCATTTGACATGACTCTTTCTTAATTTCCAGTTCATGATGATTATGTTCTGGAGCAAGAGGCGAGTGATTATGTGAATGCAGTCCAAATCAAAGATGATCTTGTCGATAAGTACAGTCTGCAAGAGGATCAACATCAACCTCAGCATGAAGACTATGAGGATGAAGTTGCGGTTGAGGAGACACCTAGGGAGGAAGTTGTTGTGGTTGATGTAGTACATGAACCTCGTGCTGCACCACCAGAGGAACCCGTTGGTGAAAAATCCAAGATGAGTTATGCTTCCATTGTAAGTACACACCCTCTCTACAATTTTTGTGTGATTTTTCAGCATAGTAACCGATCAGTATATCTATTGGAAAAGTAAAATGGACATGTATTGCTGTGTTGATTCATATTTGTCTCAAAGTAGTCACTCCTGCAGACTCGTTTTAAAAGATAATGTTTATATTTATCTCGTACCTTTATGGATAATGGTGATTCGGTTTTATCACTTGTACTTTACTTGGGTTTTGTTCAGTTATGTTATGTAAAACTGGCTTTTAATTGAAATGTTTTTTTTTTTCTTTTCCTCAGCTACGGGTTGCAAAGGAAGCAGCTGCTGTGCCTGTAGCTGCTACACAGCCATCATATAACAGGAACTCTCAAGAGAATAATGAGTGGGATCAACCACTACGAACTCCTTCCCCACAGTTGGCCGCGCCTCCTGCTCCTGCTCAGCAATCAAACGCTTTTACTGACTATGGAGCAGAGGCGGATGGTGGCTTTGGATTTGAGGACTGTAAGTTTTTGTTTTTACTTGGACCAGTAAAAGTTTCTTAATTCCTCTTATGTAAATGGTTAGAGAAGTGAATTAGTTTAAGAGTGCTGCTATGTGACTCTATTTGTCACTTTGGAAATGCATATTCATTTGTTGGTTTGCCTTGTTCCAGTTGAGATCAAATCAGTGTACGTGAGGAATCTGCCTTCCAACATATCTGCTTCAGAGATCGAGGAAGAGTTTAAAAACTTTGGTACAATCAAGCCGGATGGTGTTTTCCTCAGAACCCGCAAGGTTAATCTTCACTTCCTATTTTTTTCCTTTTGTTATTGTCTTTCCTAACAAAGCTAACAATCTTACGACACCAACCGTGCAGGATGTTATTGGCGTTTGCTATGCTTTTGTTGAGTATGAAGACATGACTTCCGTCGAGAATGCTATTAAGGTGTGAATCTTTTGCGCAATGCGACTCCCTAGATTAACTATCTTCTTATATTCCCATTTTGTGTTGGTTCTCATCAGTTTCCCCCTGTATAATAATATAGGCGTCTCCTATATATTTGGGTGGAAGGCAAGTATACATTGAGGGACGAAGACCCAATCCCGCTGGTGTTCGCGGAGCAAGTAGGCAGTCTTGTTTTGAAAACTACAGTTTCTTGATTTTAGAACCTTTTCTGGGTGTCTTGTAAATTACAACATGCAACTCATTTTGACTGTGGTTTCTAATGACCAGGAGGAAGAGGGCGCGGGAGAGGCGGTTACCCAACAGAAGCACCAAGAGGCCGATTTGGATCCCGTGGTGTGTCCGGGAGAGGAAACCAGGAAGGAGGTGACTACAGGCCAAGAGGCAACGGTTACTACCGTGGTGGCCGCTAAGGAAAAAAGAAGAAGAAACGCAGCTGAATCTCTTCTATAAGTTTTAGGGCAACCAAGAATGAATGATTCAGAGGTTCTTGTTCCTTTATCTACCGAATTAGTTTGTGTAACTTTTTGTTGGGTTTGGTTCATATGCTTCTTTTTTTCTTAAAACAAATTTGTTTTAGTTTTTTAGGGCTTCAACTCTCTAAATGGCTTTCCTTTGAGAATGGCTTTAGTTATGTAACATTTCATTTTTTTGTTTTTCCTTCCTTTGAACGTTGGCTTGATTTTGAAACCTTTGTTGCTGTTTTGGTTTGATTAAATTCTCATCTCTCAGAACTTTATGCGATGTGGATACATCAGTTTAAACATGGTTTGGAGGTATATCCTTCGACCACTAGTTATAAACGATTACTTTGTTTACTATTTTTTATGTTTCTGACCCTGTACTGTACACAGACGTCAATCACTAATATTACCAATGCGGAATGCATTTTGTTATTGTTTGATTATCAAACATGCCAAACTTAAAAAAGAAAGGTTCTTGATATGAATTTCGTTAACCTCGGAAGCTCATAATCTGATGATGTAAGTGGCAATGGAGAAAGATTGCTATCGAAGAATGATAGAACATCCTGACTGCTATTGTTATTTCAAACTTTCTTGCCGTTAGTCGTGGGCATATTAACCGAATCCGATACCCGAACCCGAATCGACCCAAAAAATCTGAACCGTAAACCAAACCAAAGTTATAGAAAACCCGAACGAGTTGGTGATGGAGTCACAGTTCGGATACCCGTAACCGATCAGATATATCAGATATACAAACTACAAACCGAACACATCCGAACTATTTTATACCCTAAAACACGTTTATACTTTCCAATTCATTACTTCCTAAATCCTAGAGAATCTGTTAAGCTTCCCGAAATTGCCTCATCGAAAACCAATTCTAGATACACTAGATTTTTAAACTGGAAACCAAAACTTTATTCTCATCCGATTCTTCTCCTTCTCTTTCACTGAAGTCTTCAACGAGAAGGAAGAAGTCAAAGGTTTTTCTTTTTCTATCCTAAATCGAAATTATTCAATTTCGTTAAGGTTATTTTTGTTTGATTTTAGTCTTTGTAGTGGTAGTTGATTATGTAGTGGTAGTTGTCAAGTCTTGTCGTATTGATAGAGACAAAGACAAAATTAGTTGATTATGTTATGGTCTTTAATTTTCTTTGTCGGTTAGTTTGGGTACATCCGAAATAAACCAAACCCGAAATGAATATATTCGAATCCAATCAAAAATAGAAAAATACCCGAGTGGGTGCTAGACACCTATACCAAAATACCCAAAAACCTGAATCTCCTGATCCGAACCCGAACGGTTATCCGAACGCCCATGCCTACTTGCCGTAGTAATTTTAGTGAAATTAGGCATACTAACAAAAAAATACAAATTCACTAACTACCCAAAACTACCATCGCTTTCCTATTTTCTCTTTCTATCATTTTTACCTTTTCTCTACAAATCTAATTTATATTATAAAAATACTTATAATTTTATTTTATCAGGAAACTTAAATAAGGATAAAATTTTACCCCCGCAGAAAGAAGATCACACTAGTATAAGATAAATATGCGAAAAGTTTATAATAAAGAGGGAGAGAGAAAGTGAGCTGCTAGTTACAAATTGAAATCGATCGTTTATATAAAAGTAAAAAAGTTAGTTACTATGTGTGCATAGTGACAGTGGGCTCCACATTAATTTTATTTCACTTGAAAAACGTCAACATTCGGTGCAAACATTTAGACAGAGCAGTCATCATGGACTTTCATAACACTCCCCCTTGGAGACCAATGTCACTATCTTTCTAGCTGAGCGTCTTTGTTGCCTCGTTACAAACCTTTCTAGAAAATTGAGTTGGAAAAACCATAGAAAGGTAAAAAGAGTATAAATGCGTAGGCTCCCCCTCGATTGAACATTATGTCATCTCATAAATATTTTTGATGACGCATTCCAATGTTATGGACATGTTTTTGAGTTTGATAAAAAAAGAGGACATGTTTTATGAATATCGCTGTATGAAGTGATTTCGTGAAGAGGTCGGCTGCATTGTCACATGATCGAACATACTTTAATTCAATTTCTTTATTCGTCCCGGGTTCTTGAGTGTATGAGAAGAACTTTGTAGGTAGATGTTTGGTTATATTCCTTTTGATATATCATTTATTAACGCATGCCGCATTATCTTCATATAAAATTGTTGGAGCTCTATCTTTATTAATTCAACTACCTGATCAGATATGTCGATTTATTTACCTCAAACATATGCATTATCTATTTGCTTCATGGAGAGAAATAATCTAAGCATGATTTGAGAAGGTAGCCACAAGTGTTGGCTTCAGAGAACACCAAGATATGGCAGTGCCCCTGATTATGAATACTTATCCTATTTGTGATCGAGCCTTATTTGCATCTGATATATCATGAATCTGCAAAACTAAAATTGACCTTTAGACTTTTTAGGATAAAATAAACCTAAATCAATAGTCTCTTGGAGATATCAAAAGAGATGTTAAATTATATTCCAAAATATTCGCGTAGGAGATGAACTGAATCTGCTAGAAAATTAACAACGAATGATATATCAGGTCATGTACAATTTCTAAGATACATCAGTGCTCTAATTGCAATTAGATATTGTATTTCAGAACCAAGTATCTCTTCATTTTCCGCAGATGGTCAAAATTGATCATTTTCAATTTTAGGTGATTTAACGACCATTGCTGTGCTAAGAGGAGTGCTTTATCCATGCTAAAGCGTTTCAACACTCTTTTGGTGTATGTAGACTGATGTACAAATATACCTTTTTGAGAATGCTTAATTTGTAGGCCAAGACAATATTTTGTTCGCTCAAGATCTTTCATCTTGAATTCTCCCTTTAAATGATCTGATGCCTTTTGTCTTTCTCCTTGAGTTCTGATAATTTTAAGATCATCAACATATACTGCAATTATCACAAATCCGAATGTTGTTTTCTTTAAGAATCTGAATGTTGTTTTCTTTAAGAAAACGCAAGGGCATATTGGATCATTATTTTGTCAAATGCTCATTGAGACGATTATACAACATACGTCCAAATTGTTTTAACCCATATAATGATCTTTGCAATTTTATTGCACATAAATCTTTAGGTTTAGATATTAACGCTTCTGCCATTTTAAATCCATCTAAGATTCTCATATAGATATCAGTAACTAATGATTCATATAAATACGCTGTAATGACATCCCCTAGACGCATTTCTAAACTTTCATTGGCCACTAGGCTCATCAGTAATCTAAATGTGATTACTTCTATAACATGATAATATGTTTCCTCATCAATTCGAGGCCTTTGAGAAAAATCTTGAGCCATGAAGCGAGCTCTGTATCTTATGCACTCATTTTTCTCATTTTATTTTTGGACAAGTATCCATTAGTATCCAATGGGTTTCACATCATTGGGTGTGATTACGCTAGATCTGAATACATTTTTATTAAGCGAATCTAGTTCGATTTTGAATTGCATTTTTTCATTTTATTTGGTCATGTCTCTTTTGGCGTTCATATACGGACTTTGGATATGGATCGTCGTTTTCTTCATCTATTTCCTTTGTCAAAAGGTATGAGAAACATCATCAATATCATCCAGCTCATTTTGTTCCCATATCTTTCTATTACGTTCGTAATTGATTGAAATCTCATGATTTCCTTTAAATTACTCTATATTTTCGTTAGATTCATAATTCGTTTCTTCCAAAAAAATTTCTATTATTTTGGGAGTACATGCTTTTTAACTCCCTTTTGTTTTCTAGGATTTTTATCCATTGAACCAACATGTCTATCACGTTTCAAACGTGTTTTTGATTCACATGTGTAAAGTTTCGTTCCACATTTATCTATATTTCAATACAAGCATGTGTACTTTCAACAGGTTTATGTGATTTAGTTACCATTTTGATATCGGAAAATGCATCAGGTGGATGATTTGCTGTATTTTATAAATGCACGATACCTCGAACCTCAAGTTATGATTGTTTCGTAGGGGGGTCAAGGTGTAATAAAGATGACATACACTATTTTTTTTCTACTTGTTTATTTTCTCCCATATAATTGGAAATTCGTTCTTGTTGAAATGTAATCTGTAAATCGTGCTGAAAGACATCAATAATTGTTGGTTTTCAAAGTTTCTTATTACTGATGGAGAATCATAACCAATATATATATATATATATATATATATATATATATATATATATATATATATATATATATTTCCAACTGTCTTTGAAGCCTCATTTTCGTACATTATGGTGGTGCTAGTGGAACACAAACTGCACAACAATAGATTTTAAAATGGGAGACATTTGGTTCTTTACCAAATGCTAATTGTAATTGGGAATATCTATGATATGCACTTGGCCTTATCCGAATCAGTGTTTCTGGATGCAAAATGACATATACCATACTGAGGTTGGAAGTTTTGTTCTCATGATTAATGGTCTTACAATCAATTGCAATCGTTTAATTAATAAGTCAATGAAACCATTTTGTGTATAAACATGAGAAACAAAATACTCCACTTCAATCCTTGATACTATACAATAATCTTAAAATGATTGGATATGAATTCACCAGCGTTATCCAATCTAACTCTTTCAGTTGGATAATCGGGAATCAAGCTCTATGTTTGATTATATGAGTTAGAAATCTCACAAAATGCCACATTTCAAGATGTAAATAAGCAAACATGTGATCATCTACTGAATGCATCAATTAGTACCATAAAATAATAGTCTAGTTCACATGGTGGATGTATTGGTCCACAAATATCATCTTGGATTTATTCCATGAATTTTGGTGTTTTTTTATCAATTTTGTTTGTCGATGGTCTTATGATTAATTTCCCAAGGGAACATGCAGAAATGTCATTTTATTACTATGATATATATATATCTTGAGTTTTTATTAAATGATTGTGTGAACTCTCAATGTTTTTTTGTAGTGCCTAGGTGATCGATACGGTCATTTCATAATGTGACATCTTCTAGATATCTTTTGATCACATATGAAATTCTATTGTATCAATATAAGTATGATGTAATCAGAAGAAAGATCTGAAAACTTTTCTAGTACAAGGCTTTTGCCTTATTTTTCAGAAGTTATATATATACTTCTTGCATTCTGAGTTGCAGACTGAGTATCATATTCTTTAAATGTATATATCTTTAAAACTCAACAAATTTTGTTTATATTTGAAGAATATAATGCATTTTATGGAAAAATCTGTTCTATTAGGCAATATAAAGTTTACTTTTCCAATTCTTTTGATCAAGTATGTTGGACATGATATTGTGTTGATAATCATTTTTGCTAACTTTAAGTTAGAGAAGTATCTCTTATCTTTCATTATAGTATGTGATATACAAAATTATCTACCAATTTGCTTGATTGTTGTTTCATTTGCATTCTTATCTATTTCTGAAACACACAATTAATGTTAATAAAGAACACAAAACTTCATAAGCAAACATATAAATACTTATACATTGATTCTAAGCACACAATAGTTCTATATTGCACAACAATTACACATTAGTTGTTTTGAAAAAAATATCATTTTAGAAATTGAAATAAATAATAATAATAACTTCTTATGAATCACTGGGAATTATTGAATTTCATACTACAAGCATTTTATCATTTAATTGAGTAGACTCGTTTAAATCTCCCATAAAATCAGAGGATTCAGTGTATGTTGATGTTATACCCACAAAGTTTTCACTAAGATTCACTTTGTTTGACTTGCTTTTGATGGTCTCTTGGTACAACTTATATAGATGCTGAGGAGTTCGACACACTTGAGACCAAGGTCCCTTCGATCCACATTTGTCGCAGACGTTCTCATTTTTACGAGTAGGGTTCTCTTGGGCTTCCTTCTCTTTTACTTGTACAGATCGATTTCACGTGTTTAATTGCCTTCCATTTGGGTTGTAACTCCTTACATGACCATAATTAAATCGAGGGCTATGGACACAACCATGACCACAACCACGAACATGATAGGAATAATTTCCCTTTTTCGGGTTTTTACATTCATGGCATTTATCTCATCGAACATTCCCGTGGGTCGGGTATTGCGGATTTAATAAGAACCTCATTATTTTCCTCTGGTATCGTGAGCGCCACAACGAGTTAAGAAAACCTTGTATACCCATGAGTTCTATATTGTTCTTGTAGAACATAATGATCTTTGTGGATCATGGGGTAAGATTTTAATGCATTTATGTTTCCGTCATGAGCTTAATGCAATATATTAATTGCGCCGATATCCTTAATCTAGTGGAATTGTGTGTTTCCACCTTTTTAAAGTTTTGAAACCGTTGGTTCTCCCATTAATCGAGTGCATGGATAATAGGTATTTTCTTCTGGTTATCAAACCTTTCTTTTATAGCTTTCCAAAGATCTAAAGGATCTTTTATTCTCGCATAATCATACGTAAGATTTCATCTAGATGCTTTCTTAGAAATATTACAGATTTAAATTTTCATGAGAAGCAAATTTTTTTCCCTTCTTTTAATGTGTTGAGTATTTTTTTCAGAATCTAGATGAAGCTCCATATTGGTGATCCATGATGTGCACCAATTACTTCGAGAATCGAAAACTGAAGTTTCTCGATAGTTGCCGTTTGAATTTCTAAACAAATAATAATAAATGTTATTAGAATTCACAATATTTAAAATGAACCCTTTACATTAATCGTACAAGCAATCACAAGAAAAAATAACGCATAGAAAATTAAACAGACATTTATGCTCAATTCTTCTTGAGTAAAATTTTCAAAGAAAATACCATACATACATGCAAAGTTTATAATCGACATAATATAAAAAAAATATAATCATATTTATTGAAAGATAGAATCGGGATAAAATTGTTTGAAAGTATTTGAGAGAAGATGAAATGTTTAGATGTAGTGAATGAATGAAAGATAAGTGTATTTATAGATGAAAAATATTGTTCTTATCCATTTGAAAAAGATAAAAATTTAGATTTTTTTCTTGGGACCATTGGTATTAACTCGTTTGAAACAAAAAATCAGTCTGATAATATTGTAATAAAAAATCAATCAAATTTGGTAAATTCATAATATTTTAATATACATAATCAAACATCTAAACAATAAGCAAATATTTATCAATAATAGTATTATGGTGATAAAATTATTTCCATTAGAATGATACATAAATAATGCGACAGTTCAGACAAGCCAATAATTATAGTGTATTTAGTAATCAAGGTATACTAACGATGCAAAAATTGCCCGCATTATTATAAGCCAGGAATGGTTCGGTAAAATAACAAGCATAAAATCATAAATAATAATATATGCGGTATACCGGCAATTATATATATATATATATATATACATGTTACATAATTGGAGAGTGATCATGATGATAACATGTTAAAGACTTCTAATTTATTGTGTCAGGAAATTTAAATAAAGATAAAATTCTATACCTGCAGAAGAAAGATTATGCTGATATAAGATAAATATGCGAGAGAAATATTTTATTATAAAGAAGGAGAAGGGAAAGTGAGTTGCAAGTTACAAATGATCGAAATCGGTCGTTTATATAGAAGTAGAAAAGTAAGTTAATTTTATTTCACACGAAAACATTAAACATTCAGTGCAGACATTTGGATGGAGCAGTCATCATGAAATTTCATAACAATATTTATTTTTTGGTTATTTGGAAAATAAGCTTTAATTTTTAATCTGAAGGTATCCTAGTTTTACAATATCTATAAAAAATGAGAGAGAATAGTTTTTATGTTAATAAAATTGATAATATATGACATTGTATATATTTATAGAGATTTTTTATTTTATTATAATAAAATAAAATAAATTAATAAATGAACTATTTTAAATGTATCATTCGCACGATTTTTGTCACAACCTGTGCCCACCTTCTGTCTAATGTTGACATTATCGGTGCCATTATCATCACGTGCAATAGGACTGACATCAACTACATTATCCTTGTTTTTTCTAGACTTTCTTGTCTTGGACTTACTACACATCTCTCAACATATGCATGTATGTAAGTCCCTAAATTTAATGATAACTCATCCTAATGATTAGTTTGTCCAATAAAACCCTAATGGTAACTTGTCCTAACGACGAGTAAGTTCACATAAAACTATCTAAGGATAAATCGTCGTTAGTACGAGTTAGTCTAATCCAAAATTGCCTACCACAAGACCTTCAGGTGATGAGTGGTGTTCCCGATACTTGACACTAACTATCCTACAACGTAAGCATGTTCTGATACCAACTTGTATGCCCGACCCAAAAACTAGTCCGAATCAACCTCACACAACCTAAAACGATAGGCGACCAAAGTCCAATCAGTCACATTTTAAGTTATGATCCTGTTTAGTTGTAATATTCAAGTAAGATTCGAACCAAATAATTCCTAATCTAATCAAGCAATCGCGGAAACAAAGAAAACCACATGGCCGTATTGTATAAATCATAAAGTATTTGATACATAGTTTTTATTTTAATAAAATTAACAAGATATTGACAGTGTATATATTTATAGAGATTTATTTATTTTTATTATAATAAAATTAAATAAATGAATAGTTAAATTATTTAAAATATATCATTCACGCGATTCGTGCCACCACCCGTGCCCACAGTCTGTCTAATGTTGACAGGATCGGTGCCATCGTCAGCACCCGCAATAGGACTAACATCAATACCTTCTCCTTGTACTTTCTAGACTTTCTTGTCATGTATGTAAGTCCCTAAATCTAATGATAAATTATCCTAATGATGAGTTAGTCCAACAAAATCCTAATGATAACTCGTCCTAACAATGAGTTAGTTCACATAGAACTATCTAAGGATAACTGGTCGTTAGTACGAGTTAGTCTAACCCAAAATTACTTACCACAAGACCTTTAGATGATGAGTAGTGTTCCTCATACTTGACACTAATTATCCTGGGACCTAAGCATACTATGATACCAACTTGTACGCCCCAACCCAAACACTAGTCCAAATCAACCTCACACAACTTGAGCTGATAGTCGACCAAAGTCCAATCAGTCATATTTTAAGTTATGATCATGTTTAGTTGTAATATTCAAGTGAGGTTTGAACCAACTCATTTCCTAATCTCATCAAGCAATTGTGGAAGCAAAGAAAACCACACGGCAATATTGTATAAATCATAAAGTATTTGATACATAGTTGTTTCAATTTAGTTCTATCAATCCTATACAACATTAGACCTATATGACCCGACAACTCATACCCATCGGCCGCTTGTCTTACGTCATCCTGGACCATCCTTAGAACCTTCCACATTAAATGATATATAAGAAACTCATTGCCTAGTGAGGTGAATCATTTTGTCTACACCGTTAGCCCTAAAAACCTATCCCTAACATGTTTATGACCAAAGTCTTTTAAACGGCAATGGAGTCATGGTCCAATTGATCCACTCGACACTCAGCATCATGGTCAAGGTCCGCTAGTTGTGGTTCACACCCAATGGAAGGCCTTGCCGAATTCGTCCCATCTATCTGTTGTCTAAACCAATCGCGTAGTGCACTAGATAACGTATCGACCCAATCGCCCTCGCCCAAGCATGCAACCACACATAGGTCGATGGGATTACAAAAATTTGAGTAATCTACATGAATGCACCAAAAATGCAACACCTCATCTATCAATCACGCAATGCTCAATCATCTAATACACAATTCTTAATCGACCCAAAGGCCATGACCATGAACCGGTCATTCGTAGACCTTTGGTTCTAACCCTTCTTCATTGCAGTCACCTTAGAAAATAAAAAAAGAATAAAATGGAGAAGAGAATCACAGACTAGAAAGGCACCTTTTTACTGACCTTTTCCAAAAAATTGCTTAACCGCCTCGTCGGACGCCGTCTGACCACTCGCCCACTCGGATGAAGACGCTCGCTGATTATTTCTCTCTCTCTATTTGTTTAGGCCTTTCCCTCTAAAGTGTCTTATAGCCAAAAGGAAGAAGAGGCAAGGGTATATATAGGAAAGGATTTTGGTAGATGAGACACCATTTTCCAAGGGACAAAATGGTTCGATTTAATCTCATGACAATTCACCCATCCCCTTACATCCGACCAATCGCTCACACCCTTTTGTCCATAACCACCTAAGGCCCAACGTCAACCAGCCTAGAAAAAGACTTTAAATAATCTAACTACCCTAACCCAGACCACCCTAATCTAATCGCCTAACAACTTGACCCCATCGACCAGACCCAACGATCATTGTAGTAACCCTCCCGAAGGCATAAAAAAGCCAAAGATCGACAAATTGGAATTTGGAGCCAAGCTTTTGGGAATCAAGGAATATCGATGAATGTTAGGTTTGGTTCATGAAAAAATTAACATGAGTCAGATAAAAATAGAAGTTGGTCGAGCATCTACATTTGGTGGTCGAGTCGCAGACGATCATATCGATTGAGAGTTTTGAAGTTTGAGGTGGTCGGTAAAATCAAAGAAATGATCGTGGGTGAACCATGAGTCGAATATGACACTCGACCATAGTTAGAAAATGTGATAAATTTATCAGAAGGGCGTTTTGGAAGCATAACGGTTTTGGAAGCACGACGTTTTAGAAGAACAACGTTCTCGAAGCACGACGTTTTTAGAAAAAAATCGTATTAGTTAAATATTATTTTGGAGACATAATAAGTCGGAAGTAGGATGGGAATTAATCAGGATAGGAAGTAAGCACGACGGGATCGAAGCATGACGGGAAAACCCAAAGTTAGCTAAAAACACTAATTTAGTATTCTGGAATGTTTCTGGGAAGCAGTAGGCTCGGGAAATATTTTCCGTAAAGGTCAGGATGCATATGGAATTTATTAAAAATATTGAGTTCATTAGAAGGGGCCTAAACAAATATTCAAGATTGATCGCGGGTCGAAAATTTACCGGAAGAGTCAAAATCAGACGAATGGACCGAGAAGCACGAGGTGGCTTGATATATGAGTTCAGAACGTGGTGGAAAGTTTTTGGCAGGGCATGTGGAAAGGGAAGCACGAGGTGTTGCCGCACAAGAAACATGAGCATGATGACTGACATGTAGAAGCACGAGAAGCCGCGTCGCATGCAACCGGAGCATGCTGATCTCCATGTGGAACTGGTATGGTGCCTTGGATGATTTTCAGTCATGCAGCCTGACATATGGGAGGAGTGGTGGCGCCCTGCATGAGTCTTGATCATTCCGAATGCCATGTAGATCACAAGGTGCCGCCGCGTATGCGACCGGAGCCATGCGGACTGACACACGGGCTACCACCAACCTGAAGCTGATTGGCTGCTGTCTCCTATAAATTTCCCACGAAATCCCTCTGATTGACACACATCCAGAACACTTAAAAACACCTTAAAAACGTGAGAGAAAAGTAGAGAAAGAAAGCATGAGTTATCGATAGTTTTTGAGAGTTTTCGGAAGTTTTCGAGATCAGTTACCATACCAGGTTTGGGTCGATGCATAGAGCAGTTTCTGTTTGAGTTGAGAGTTATTCACGGGAGGCCACACAAGGTTAGGAACGATTTTGAGGTAAGTTCAGAGGGGAAGCTACTTGAGGAGTTCAAGAAAGGGTTTTGGTCGAGCATTCGAGCAAGGGTCAAAGCCATAACGAAACAAACACGGTGAGTCATGGCAATTGTTTGTTAACTTGTTTTCATGCAGGTTCCTGTTATTTTTAAGTTGTATCATGGCAGGAGGCCGGCGCGGGGCCCCAACAAGGAAGGTTTTAGTGGTTTATCGTAGCGGGCTTAAGGCTGCTAGGGACTCTGGGTCGAGAAGTTGTCATCAGACAGAAGAGGGGTTGGACTAGACCGACAAGGATAAGTACTAGAACAACAAACAAAAGTAGCAGAAGAAGGTAAAAGAACTAGATTTCGTGCTATTGTTTATCAAATTTTTTTGGTAACGGTTTTATTAGATAGTAATTGAGGTTATTGAACCATGATTGATTGATTGGTAGCAGACTTAGTTATAGCTGGTTAGCTTTATGATTTCGTTGCTTGGTTAGTTAGGAAATGCTTAACTCTTAGATAATATTGCTAAGTTGTGGTTAGATAGGTTATGGAATGTATTGATTGTTAGGTTGTTAGATTGCATGCTTAGTTATTGCTTGGTGAATGCTCAAATAACTAGAATGCTTGGTTGATTTCTAGGTTGATAGATTTCATGCTTAGGTGATTATTGCTATTGCTTTATTATATGTTTGCATGCAGGGATTATGAAGATGTTGTTGTTTAGTTGTTAGTGCTATGGAATTTAGGTCATATAGACCAAATTTCCAGTAAGTGTCGTGATGGTTGAGGTTCTAGGCCATATAGGTCGGATTCCTAGTTAGTGTCGTACTAAGGGTCCTAGGCCATATAGGCTACACTGCTGGTACTAGTGGTTAATGTCGAGTTGTTCCGACAGCTGTCCTGATAAGAAATGCTAGGCTTGTGTATTGGATGTTACGCGGCAAGGAAAGTTACGTAATCATGTCCCGACACGGCTTAGCAGAGAGGTTGCATAAAGCGTGCTCTGTACGGAGAGGTTGTTAGAAAGCATGCTCCGTCACGTGGTATCCTTGGTGGGTGCTGCATGTTAGTTTACGACAAGGAAGGTTGCTAGAGTATATCCATATGCGGCTGGGAAGAGAGGTTGCATAAAGCATGCTCTGTACGGAGAGGTTGCTAGAAAGTATGCTTCGTCATGTGACACATTATCGAGGTTACATGTCAGTTATATTGGATGTTCTAGCCCGCGATTTAGGTGTTCCGTGATTGTGAAGTAAGGAGAGAGATCGAGAGAGGTTGTGTAGTTAAGTGTATAGGTGTAAAGAGTCTTAGCATATATCCTTTTTTATGCTAGTGGTTGTTTATGATTTGGTTGAATCACTCGGGTTTCCACAAGGGAAGTCTCGTGTGATGATTATTTTATTATTGTTATTATGTGAACTCCTTGTCCTAGATTTTTTGGTGTTGGGATGGCGAGGGGTTGTATTTTCTAGATGGGGCTCTGGATCACTGAGTGACATTAGGTTACTCATTAAACTCACCTATCATTGCAGGAAACCAGGTAGTGTGGAAGATGGACGTTAGGAGCACCGAAAGTACTTTGCCTTTCCTTTTGTAAATTGGTACTTGTTAAAGTATTTTGACTTGATAGTGGCACTAGGCCTGGATCGATCTATAATATTTTACTTCTAGCAAATCTTTATTATATTCAATAAAAGTGATGTTTTATATTTGTTACAATGGTTCTCTGATAAATAAACTTGTTCGGTATCAACACAACATTAGGTCTTGGTCCGGGTTGAAAAGGCTTATGCCTTGATCTGACGGAACCGTAAATCTTGGTACGGTTTACAAAGCCGTAGGCCTTGATTTAGCGGGACGTGTTAGTGGATGAATTAGTCTAAGTTGCGGATTAAATTCTTTGACATAGACCGGATCGTCCCTAGCCCATCATGTAACACGTCCGAACCTTGGTAGACGGTCGGTCCGTCGCTCATGTTTTTGTTTGATTGTTAGCCATTGGTTCGAGATATGCCTAGAACGGTTCGGAGGTGTTACAGTCATGGCCGGATTGACCATAACTTCCTAACTACCCAACCCGAATTGCTTCCTCATCGAGCTGGTCGAGATGGTCACCTAGCTGGTCCAATCTGACCTACGACTCTCTGAGGTAACCTCATCTACCTACACTTGTGTTAATCTGAATTCACTATCTTTGAGCTACTTGGGAGTATTTTTTGGTCGCAGGAGTTACCCAAATTCCTGACTCAAAATCTTGTTAACCCCAATGGAGTATTCGATTTGAGGGTTTCTGAACCTCGACTATGCTTGTCCATCAGAACGAGAGCGTTTCATCCATATCCTCTTCATTTCTTGCCCAAGAGGATGCATGAATCCCTCAGGTTCCGTTCATCCAACTCGTCCAGTTCCTCATCGTCCTCGTCCAATCCTATCTCTTAGGGGTGGGGATATCAATTTAATTTTGGATTCAGTTTGGTTTGGTTAATTTGGGTTTTATAAAACTCCACCCAATCAAAACCAAAGTAATTTTAGTTGGGTTCGGTTTGGTTTGGTTAATCTGGGTTTTATAAAACTCCACCCAATCAAAACCAAAGTAATTTTAGTTGGGTTCGGTTTGGGTTTAGTTTAAATATAATTTGGTTTATGTTATCATGGTTTGGTTCGGTTCGGTGTATTTAGGTTTGGTTATAAAGTATGTTGGTACCAATTTGATTAAGAATAATAAACTTAAAAAAAAGTTGGATTATAGAATATAAACTTGTTAACTGAAATATAGTTTTTCAAAAACAAATTACTAAAACAATGAATTCAAAAGCCAAAAATATAAATATTAAATTCATCTCTCCTATAAAATATGGTCCAACTGAAAATAAATCTTCAGTAAAGTGTAAAGCCCAATATAAATCAAAAACTCAATTTAACTATAAAATAGATGAAAAATCCAGACGTCTCTGTCATGCCACTAAGAATAATCTGCAACAACACAATAACTTAAATAGAAATTAATCGTTCAAACCAATAATCATCTCTTATATAGAGCCATCATAGAACTATATAAAACAAATATAACCTTCGCAAAGCTCACCGTTTTACGCTTACAGAGACGAATGAATCTCACTTTCATTCTGAGATGGAGGGTGAAACTCTAACAAATTCAAATTAAGAAAATAGATATTAGATCATATACATGAGACTATGTGACATTTCTCAATGTGATTTAAAAAAAAAACTGATTCCATGAATTCGTTTTCTTCCTTTAGACTTTCAATAGTTTTCATTGCTTATGAACGATGTGATGCACGTAACCAGTCTTGGGTCAAAACCAACGATTCAACCATATCAGGAGTCAAACAACTTCGATATTGGTCTAAAATATGATTTCCAGTGCTAAAAGCACACTCAGATGCAACAGAAGATACTGGTATAGCAAGAACTTCTCTGGCCATTAGAGACATAATTGGGTATTTTGAGCTGTTTGTCTTCCACCAGTCTAAGAGATTAAACGGAAGCCCCAAGTCATTTTCAACTGGTACATACAGCTCGTCTTTGAGATACGTTTCCAGCTCGTTTACAAATTCTGAAGTTGTTCTTTTAGCAACCATAAACTTTAAAAAGGGATCGTCAATGTTGTCATCTCCCATATCCTTATAATCTTGGCTTGAATCTGTTACATTCTCACCATCACGAGCAGCAGGATATTGTAGATTTGAAGTGTTGTACCGATCACTATATACCTTGAATATTCTCCCCAAAACATCCATCACCAACTTAGACATTTCTTTGCACTTTGGATTACCTTTTCCATAGATAATTTCAAAGCTGTACTCTGTAAAAACCATTTTCCGACGAGGATCAGGTAGACCAGCCACTATTAATATCTTATTGATCTTCCCAGTACCTTCCCAATATTTAGCAAACTTAATTATCATTACAGAAGCCATATCTCTTAAATCAACGTCTTGACTATATGTCATATTCTCCACACTTGACTGAATTTTGCATATCTCATTATAACAACCATTTGATGTTATTTTTATAGAAGAAGAGAAGTCTAAAATTGAGTCATAGAAAGACTTCAAGAACTTTACCATATGCCGAGCTTTGTCCCATTCAACTGCTGTTGGAGGTCCTTTCCTCACCTTTCCATTAGAATCAAGTTTTTTAAACCATACATCATATGGCTTATCCATATCAGCCATCCTTTCAAATGCAGTTTGATATTTAAGTACACTTTTCAGCATCAAGTGAGTGGAGTTCCACCTAGTAACACAATCCAATACCACACTTCCTCTTGTTATCTTCTCAACCTACACCCAACGCTTAAAAGATTCAAGTCTTGAAGTAGAAGACCTCACATATTTGACTGCATTACGAACACTTATTATGCTCTTACTCATATCGTCCAACCCTTCATTGGCAATCAGATTCAGTATGTGTGCACAAAAACGTATGTGCATAATTTCACCATTCATCATCAAAGCATCACTGTTCCTTTGGAGCAGCCGATCTTTCAGAATGCTGATTGCTTTGTCATTGCTTCTTGCATTATCAAGTGTGATAGCAAACACTTTCTCAATACCCCAATCATCCAAAGATCTAATAAATTGTTTTGCAATGGTCTCTCCTTTATGATCAGGAATAGGACTAAAACTAATAATCCTTTTATGCAGTTGTCAATCCATATCAATGAAATGAGCAGTGATAACCATATAACTCAAAGTTGTAATAGCAGTCCATATATCGGTGGTAAAAGAAATCACTTGCTTATTTAGGCCTAAAGTAGTCCTCCATGCAGTTTTTTCAGCATTGTACATACCAACAACCTCCCTTGTAATTGTTCTCCGCAATGGAATATTAAACCAAGGAATAGCAATCTCACAAAACTATCTAAAACCTTCATTCTCAACAAAAGAAAATGGCAACTCATCCATGATAATCATTTTCACTGTTGCTCTCTTGCAGGCCACATGATCAAAAGGTTTCGTCAAACCAACACTCTTACCACTACTAGACATGACTTTCTGAGAATCAGGTTTGAGAGTATCTAAATAATCTTTGCAATTCTTCATGTGTGAAATCATAGTGCTAGTTCCACGTGTGGAAGGACATGAATATATCTTACCACATTAATTGCATGAGCACTTTGATTTATCATCTTCAAGTTTCGTAAAAATTGCCCATGCCGGTGATTGTGTAAGTAATTTTCTTTGGCATTGGCGGTATTGGTGGAGAATCAGACTTCTTTCTTTTACGCTGGCCTTGTTTTTGTTATTCATCTACACATAAAACATAGAAGTTGTTAATAAACAGAAAGACGTTCAGTAAACTTCTCTCTAGAAAAAATGAGTTTTCATGTGTATTTACTATTAAAAATCTATGAAAAAAAACAATTTAAAGCTAGATGACAAAAATCTAAACCAAGTGAAAGGGAGAAGTACATAATAGTAAAAGAACAGACTATTTATAAGCAAATTAACGTAACAAAGACTTGTAAGCATTCCAAAACCTTTTAACGGTGAATCTAGTATGAATTAAATGAGACGGCGAGGAGACGTATTTTTAGGTTTTGTTTTAGTTCAATGGTTAGGATCTTAGTATTACATGCTCACACTGTTTTTGGGCTTCCTCGAATTGTTTTGATGCCCGTAGGAGAGATAAATTTCAGGCACTAGTGATAGATTGATGCTACATCTCTCTTTTTCTTGAGATAAAGTCTGCCGAGTATAGCGCTGAAGGGTGTAGGCTGGTCGATTATGATGAATTCTACTACTTTCTTGATGTTGTCAATGATTATGATTTGTAAGATTGAGCCAATATAATGGGCTGTGGTTCCTTTGAAACTAATGAATGGCACTGCCTTGGATTTATTGAAAAATCAGGATACCCCATGTTTTTAAATGCTTCATAGAAAAGTATGTCGGCCAAGCTCCCAGTATCAACCATTATTCTAGAAAACTAGCAGCCTCATACGTCGAGTTGGATGACAAGGTTTCGTCGTGCAGCTTATCAAAGTTAATGGTTTCATGTTCGTAAAAGATGATTTTGCATTTGGGGATCATCGTCGTTGATGGTCTTATATTTCTTTAGATGATGTTCAATAGGTTCTAGACATGGTGAAAGCATTACAATGTTTTGGGGGTTACTTGGATTTAGTCAAATCATATTTGAGATTGTGATTGGGATCCAAATCTTTGGTGTTGCTTCTAGTTTTGATATCTAAAAGATCGAGACCATTTCAGTCTAATGGTTCATCAATGAGAGAGCTAGAAGGCATAAGGAATGGTCCAATTTTGTTCCTAAAAACCTTATATCAGTCTTAATGAGGATTTATTTTATTTTCTTCCCTACATACAACGCCAAAATGTAGATCCTAAAACCATACTATGTAGTTGAGAGGGTTTATATACCAAAATTAGGAAATAAGTAACTATAGAAATATTTCATTAGAACAACCAAAATGTAATCAGGTTTGATGTGAAAAAAATGGATTATATTGATGACTATCAAGTTACAAGCTTAAGAGAAGAAACAAGATAAAAAAATACAAATAGATGAACATGCTTAAGAGTTTGAGAAATATATCGAGTGTGTGTAGTGGTGTTTCCGAATGTGCTTTCCTCTCGCCTTTGTCCCTTTATACCCTCAATATTGTTTGTATTTATCCTATATTTCTTCCTCGACTTCCTCATATGTATCCAAATATTCCCGGACCAGTTCACTTTCCCAAGACCAAGTCATTCATTGTCATTGAACTCGACTTCCCGTTCTAATGCTCCTTGGCCCATCAAGACCGAACCTCGTCCTTAGTACTAGGTTAGGGCCCAACAATATCCATTACTTAGACGATATTATAGCCGACAATTCTACCTGCCTTATGAGGATTCACGTCTAACTGCATTACCCTGAGGCACCCTATAAGATCCATTTTTGACGGTAATCATTGTGCAATGCTGAAAATCTCTTGTAAGTATTTTCTCCAAAGCATAATTCGCTTTTAAAGCGTTTTTTCTTGAAATTGAAACTCATACCTCTTGGTATAGAAACATTAATGAACCCTTGATCAAACCAATTAGACCAAGGGGACTTCCACAGTGCACCAAATTATTAAAAACTTTAATGGGTCAATCCTGCATAAACCATATTAATTTTACACTATAACAAAGGAGGCATGAGGTCAGAATTTTTACATCTTGCCCTTTAAAGCCCGCAAGCATATAAAGCCCGTTAAAAATGTAACCACTACAAAAAATGACAATTGTAATTGGTTATGATCAAAATCATATGACTTGTGCGCGTACATATTGAGAATGTTCTACAAGTTGCAACGAGACGAGATACTGAGTGACAATTTAGACACTATTATGAAAAAGTTATTACGATGTCATTCGAGAGAACTTTATTCACAACGAACACCGATTAAGGAAACTGATTACAAATTGCTATTATTAACCCCAATTAATCAGAGCTAGATGATCTCCAAATCGCCATAGTTGAACACTAGTTCTCTAAACCCAATTTGAATTACAATTTCCATAAAAAAACTCTAACAGAACAAACTTTGTATTTAATATTCTACTCTTCTTAGTTAATAAAAGTCTCTCTCTGCCACGAAATATTTCATTTCTTCTTTATTCCTCAATCTGAGTATCCTCAAAAACTCCCTCTTGCTCCAATAACTCTTTCTTATTCTTCCTCATGTAAGTCTTCCTTGGCATAACAATATCCGTCCAAAAAAGAGGAAGCTTGTCCTCAAGTTCAAATTCAAGATACAACTGGTCAACCTCCACAGCTAGTAACCAAGTACACTCATGATGAGGCAGACACACCCATTGAATCAACACTTCCAAGGATCTAGTGCCATCATAACGAGTCTCTAAAACCTTCTCCGGACACAACACCAATAACCCATCATCAGCCAAAACATTTAGTAGCTCGGAGACTTGAACATCAGATCCCACAACTTTCTTTAAATAAGAGACGTGAAAGACATTATGAATCTTAGTAGAAGGAGGTAACTGTAAATGGTAAGCAGCTTTACCAATCCTTTCCAACACTTCAAAAGGATCATAAAACCGAGCTGCCATGACATAAGCGTTTGCTAACTGATTGATGACGGTACAGCCGCAATTTCAGAAAGACCTTCATACCCACTTCAAACACAACATCACGCTTATGCTTGTTGACAGCCTTAGTCATTCTCATTTGTGCAACAACTAAAGATTCTTCAAAAACAACATCATGCTGATGGTACGGCCGCAATTTCAGAAAGACCTTCATACCCACTTCAAACACAACATCACGATTATGCTTGTTCAGAGCCTTACTCATTCTCATTTGTGCCACAACTAAAGATTCTTTAATTTCCAGATGAATCTCATCTCTCTCTTTGGGCTGTTGTTCCACCTCAAAATTTTGTGTAGAACCCTCCTTAAAACGTAACAAACTCGGTGGCTCACGACCATACACCACCTTGAAAGGGGTGGCATTCAAAATTGTATGAAACGACGTATTATACCAGTATTCAGCCCACATCAAATACTTGGACCATTTCTTAGGATGAACAGAAGCAAAACATCTCAGAAATGTTTCTGAACAGGGGCTAAGCACTTCAGTTTACCCATCCGACTAAGGATGAAAGGCTGAACTAAAATTAGATTGTACGCGAGAGTTTAAAAGCTTTCCTTCCAGAACGAGCTAAGAAATATCATGTCTCTATCAGATACAATAGAAGAAGGATACCCATGAGGTCGAACAATTTTCTGAACAAACTTCGAAGCTACATTAGAAGCAGTAAAAGGGTGCTTCAAACCAGTGAAATGGCCAAATTTACTTAGAGGGTCCACCACAAAAAAAATCACATTGATACCACCAGACATTGGCAACATCTCGACAAAGTCCATACCAATATCCTGCCAAATCTGAGAGAGAATAGGTAGAGGTTGTAGTAAACCCGCCGGAGACAAGGTTGAATACTTGTGTGTTTGACAAAAAACACAAGCAACCATGTGATTCTGAACCTGCAACTTCATTTTACACCAATGAAATTGTTGCTGGATTCTCTTCAAGGTATGCAGAACACTCGAGTGACCTCCTATCATTGGATATTCCTTCAACAACAGTGGTATGAACACGTAGAAAGAGAGATCATCAAACGAACTTTATAAAACACATATCCATTAACAATACGAAAATCATTCAGCATCTTGTCATTGTTCTGTAACTTATGTTTCAATGAATTCAAGTACTCATCTTTGTCAATCTCTGCCAACAATTCT